>VZTJ01006619.1:90029-317587 GCA_013397795.1 Orthonyx spaldingii
GCCTGGCGCGGGGGGGGGGGGGGGGCTGGCAAGTTGTCTGGAAGCTGTAAGTTGATCAGAAGTGACTCTTAAGCTCTTCAGTTTCAGATGTGATATTGGTGTTTGATTCTGTTAAGAGTTGATGAGCTTCCCGGTAGGGAGAGAGAATTGTAGCAGCTACCTTTGGAAAGAGAGAAATCTGGTTCTGGTGTCCTCTGAGAGAGCAAGCCCTCTGGGACAAGCTGAAAAGTAAAGCATGGGAAGGTTTGGAGCCTAGATAACTGAAACACTCTTCTTCAGTAACTATAGATACTGTGGTCTTTCACAGGAGAGCAGTGGACAAGAAGAATGTTTGTTTCCAAGCACCGATGACCAGAGGAGAATAAATAGAACTAAAGGAGTCTTTAGGAGTTGTGTTGCTTTGTTAA
Source organism: Orthonyx spaldingii (assembly GCA_013397795.1). Classification (NCBI taxonomy): domain Eukaryota; kingdom Metazoa; phylum Chordata; class Aves; order Passeriformes; family Orthonychidae; genus Orthonyx; species Orthonyx spaldingii. The sequence continues at coordinate 90,437 of VZTJ01006619.1, forward strand.
TGTCTTAAAAAAAAAATAGCATTCATTTTTAGGATTCAGTGTACTAGAGGCTGAAAAGGAAAACACAGCAGGCATCTGTCCTTCCCCTGAAAAGCTAACAGTGTTACTTGAAAGAGGAGAACTGAGACATGTGGAAAGGAAAGGGAAAAAAGCAGTTAGAGTACTTGGAGTTACATGTGTGCACACTGTTTAATTTTGTGTTTTAATTTAACAACATGGCACAACAGTGGCTGACAAAGCCAAATTATGTTCCTCTCAGTCATCACCGTGGGCACTCCTATGCTATCCTGTTTTTCAGGCTGTGGATCACTGAAGGCAAATACCCAGTGGGATGCTAGTTCTCAGAGCAGTATGTATCCCGCAGATGGGAGCTCACAAGCCAGTTTTCTGGCTGGAAACGTACACATGGGTCTTTACAATGGAACATATTTATGCAGACTTCTGGTATGCTCTCTAGCGCGTTTGATGTTTTGCTTCAGGCTCTGGATAGTTTGAGAAAACCTGCCCTACAGCCACAGTCCCTGCCCTGGTAAAATGCCGAGCTGCTTGTACATTGTTTCTGATGCTTGTGATGGAGAGACACCTCTTGCCCACCCTGCACCATGATACTTATACTGTAAAGCACCTTGATACCAAAGGAGGACAGCCTGCAGTGCATGCACAGGATAAAATGCAGAGTGAGAATAAAGTACTCTTGTGGGTTTTTTCTTTACTTGTGTTGTTAAGAATCAAATTTCTGTGGAATTTTTGGAAGAACCTGTTCTGAGATTACTAGGAGGAGTTTTTTTAAAGCCATTGTCTTCATAATCTGTTTAGAATGCAGCTTTCACTGCCTTTCACTTCAGCTTCAGGCACTAAGTATTTCTGCAAATCACTCCTTGTAGACACATGCCAAGGACTGGGAAAATTAATAATCTTCTCTGTAGCATTTAGTTTAAATGACACAGAGATCTCTAGTAGAATCTGAGTCCTCTAGCATCCAATTATCTGACTCAAAACATTGATTTCTGAGTTACTAATGGGATTGTGGAATTAAAAAACTGGCTGAATTTGGGTGGAGTTCACAGGAATGACAGCTACACCACTATCCCTGTCTAATTTCAAGTCTCCATCTCAAAGGAAGGTATTCAAAGGAAAAGTAGGAAAAGTGTGCCAGAAATTTTTGACACAGACAAAACTTTTCTTCTATTTATGTTTTTGAAATGCATTGTTTTGAATTAATAAAAAGTGAAGAAACAAAACAGGGAAGCAGACACTAATTTGTAAAATTTCGGCCCAAACAATAGCAATTTGACAAAGCTGTAGCTTGGCTTAAATAGAGGAGTTTATCATATAATGGCAAGTGTTTGGCAGCGTGGTGAAATGTGATCCTGCTCATTCTGCAAATAGTCAAGTACACTGGATTTGAGTTCACATTTGTACCTACTGACAGCAGTGTTGGTTCTTGTGTAAATTAACAGAGGAATTGTCCTGCTTTGAAATCAAGGGTTGCTAGAGAGCTGTTAGTGCAGGGTTTTGCAGCCTGATCAAGGCCTGAGATGACAGTACTTTTATTTAACCTGCCTAAATGCTGATCAAATTCTATGTTTGCATTTTATTTAGTAAGAATAATTATACTTGTGTGCATATTAAAACCTGGTGTTCTGTTTCTGGCACTGGCAAAACCAAAGATGTCATGAAAAGTTAGAGGAGTAGGGATGATACTTCCAGAGTATTCTCCTGATCTTCAATAATCCACTTGTCAAAGGCTTCCTGAGCTAAACATGATGAGTTTGTATTTACTAATGTTTACTGGACTTTTTCCATAACTTTTTTGTGTGACTCCTTGAGCTTTTGTAAACTCTAAATTGTCTAAACACGCTGTTGCATGGGGTTGCACTGCAGAAATGTGTAAAAGGCAGGTGCGTTGCCTTCTCAAGCCTGTGTCCTTTCATTTAATTTCACAATCCAGCTCTTTCATTGGAAGAGCTGCCAGTCTGCTCAGCTTTCTGTCTCTCCAGCCACTTCAGTTCAGGTGTACGTGCATGCTGTTCATTTGCATCTCCCTTTTCTGCACATGAATTGACTCCTCCAGAGAACTCCACTTGCTTCTTGGAGCTTGACTTCCTTTTCTAAGTTATGTTGCTTCTTCACTGATACATTTATTTGTTTGTGTCCACCCCAGTTGTTCACTGACGTTTTTGCTTTCTTGCCTGGTGTAGATGTCAAGCTTACTGTAGTAAGCTTCACTGGATATTGGGAATTAATTGTTAGGAAAGAAATCAAACAGGCAACAATCTGTGGTGTATGTGTCTCCTCAATACTGTACACGAGCTGTGAAGCATAGCAAAGATACAGAACAAGGTGATGAATGAAAAAAGTAGTGAAACGGTTTCCATGCAAGGAAGGCATAAGTTGGCTTAGACTTTTCAGCTCTGTAAGAGACTACAAAAGGAAGAGTACTGAAAATAGAGACTTCATATCACAGACAGAATGATAAAGGAACCGTGAATGATATTGATGGGATAAGGGATGAGCAAAATCATTAGCTAAGAGGAAAGAGAAAATAGTGGGAAATGGGCTCAGACCAAGCTAATAGAAAGCTGTTGTTAATAAAATGTGAAATTAAGCTGTGACACTCCTTGCCATGGGATGTTGTCAGTACAAAAGCTTACATGGGCACAAGAGAGGTCTGCCAAAATAGTGGAAAAGGGGGGCATTAAATCTATCTAGATCTCTAATAAATCACAAGTGGTGATACTTCCCCAAAATACTACACACTTGTCTTCCTCATGATCTGCAGTGGGCTGTTACTGGAGTGAGGCTGCTGGGCTGATGGACTTTTGCTCCGGCCTGCAAGGACCATCGTTGTGTTGCAATGAGTATTCAGGGACCTCGAACCGGAACAAATCACCCAGAACTGGAACAAATCACCCTGGCTGAGCCAGATGCCTCGCTGTCACAGAAACCATGTCTGTCTCTGTGAACCTATATAGAGCCACTTGCAAACTAGTGACGTTTTTTCCATGTAAACTTAAAGCCAGTGTTTTGTTGTGTAGAAAGCCTTTTAATTTCCAGCCTAACCTTATTTTGATAAGCTTACACTTACACTGCTTTTTTCCAGCCCTACTGACTGTCTCTTTGGTGCACTTACTAAGAACTTTAGTCTTTTTTTTTTTTTTTCCTTTGGTCAGATGTTATGTTGTGCTATCCCAGATAAATTTTTTGTGAATATGTATTACCGGATTTATACATGGTATTCCCAGCAAGATCTTGGTAGTCTGCTATAGCAGCATCTTTATCTCCCTTCCTGCACTGAAAACACAGTTGCTTTTTTGAATCATTATATTTTCTTTCTTCTGAATCAGCTCTCTTTAGTGACTTTTACTAGCTGCTTATAGGAGGGTTATACACAAATTTTTTCTTTCTTACTCTGCTGCTTCCAACTAACAGTTCATCACTTCTCAGCAGAAACCACTAGTATCCAAGAGCGTTATTCTGTTCTTTGTTGTTACTTTTCATCCTGTTTCTGTCCTTAAGATTTGTTACCATTTTTCTTGTGTATTGTTTCACTCTGCACTGTACTTCTGCTACCTCCTAGTTTTGTATTTTCTGCATATTTTTGTAGTGCTCACTTAAAGGCATAAAAAAATTCTAAATGAAAATGTTGAATCAAAAAAGACTAAAGACCAGTCTTGGCAGAAGTCCATAACTAACATCCTTCCACCTTTTTCTGAAAGAAATCTGTTGTCATCTCCGCTTGATCTGCTGCTTTTCCTGCCATACTATTCTTGAACTAACTCCTCTCTTCCCAGTTCAACAAAATACTGCTCAGGTGGTAATGTAACAGATTCCTTATTGAGTCAGACTAGAAGTGTTGTGTGGCTTTTGTTTAAAGACTGTTTGTAATGTTAAGAAAAGTTGGGTGTTTCACATGGTTCAGCTTTTAAAAGTCATGTAATGTTTTGTTTGATCTTCTCTTTGCCTTCATGTTTTCATTCTTTCATTGAAAATGTGCTCCAAGCAAGAGGCCATGCTATCATCATTACTTGTATGTCCAGATAACTTTTCTCCACCTTTCTCAGTATTGAAATAAGGCAAAAAGTGTGTACTTGGATTTGATGCTGTTCTGAGACTGTTCCATCTCATTACAGCCTTGCTTCTTGTTAAATCAGAAGATAGTATTTTAATATGAAAGGTAAAATGTGGTAGATGCTTTTAAAAAATTCACCTTTCCCAAGGCCCTGTGTTGGTCTCTGTGGTTGACAGCCATCTCTGGGGCAGAGGACTGTAAACTGCAACATTATTTTCACTGGAGTAGGAGTAGTGAGTTCAAACAGTTGCCCAGTGCTCTCTCTGTTGTGATTGTAGATGTTTGACAGACTTAGATGACACCAACTTTATTCAAGGAGATCTATGCACTGCTAATAATAATATGAACTTGGTCACCTTTCTTCACCCCTGCTAAGGTGAGAGCATCTCACGGTGCCATGATACTCCATTAGTCTGCTGTGCTCGTCTGTTCTGTCAGATTGGTTCCTCTTGGATGTTGAATCTGCAAGACAGAGCTGGTGCCAAATCCACTTGTTCAGCAGGGTGCTGAAATTGCTGCCGTTCCTGACCCTGAATAGCTACTCAGTACAGATAGTGCCAAGAGACCGCAGGAAATCTGTGCATCCTCTTGGGGCTAGAGATGTGGGGATCCCAAACTGCTCATCCCTGTTCATGAGGGGGCTCTTCTCTGCATCCTCTTGTGCTGGCACAAAGTCACTCCAAAAACCTAGACTGCATGGAAATGGTTGGAATTCTTTCTGTTGAGTTAATTTGACTGTTTTAGCTCTCTAGGGTTAACTTGAATGTTTTAGGTCTCTGGTCTGACACGGAAGGGAAGGGAAGGAGGAAGCACTGAACTGTTTCAGTATGGAGGCATGCTGAAAATAACTAAGCTTGGGACAGACTAACAGAGTGCTGATATGTGCTGTCTTCAACATGACAGCTGGACAGATGTGTCCGTCTTCAATCCCAAAGCATTAGCCAAGATACTGTGCCAGAGCTGTTTCCCCTACCTCTGAGCTGCTCATGGATGAAAAGCTGAAAAGCTCAGCTGGCTTTGCTACGTGGTCTGGCTTCCAGCAAGGAGGTGGCATGTGTCTGGCCAGCTTGGCGTGCTGGCTGGGCATGGTTGCTGCTGTCTATGGTTGACCCAATAAACAAGGTGCTTGCTTAGGTGGAGTTACCTAATTCTGGAGACAGCTGCTTTGCTTTTGGGATTGGATCCAGAGATGAGAATGTAACTGCTGAAGTTGCTTGCCAAGGCAGCTATCAAATCTGATGAAGGATCAGGCCTTGAGGTTAACTGACAGCAATTAGCTTACCATAACTATATCTATTCTGAGTGATTTTTCAGGGGTTTGTTTTGTGTTGAGTTTTGTTTTGTTTTGAAAAGTTGATGCCTGACAGTGCTGGTTTATGTGTAATTCAAGGGAAATATCAGCCCTCATCTTGGCAAGTACAGCCTTTTGAGTACAAACCTCAAAGTTTTGGTGACAACTAGGGTAGCAATGAGAAATTAAAATGCAAATGTCTGATACATTCTCATATTTTCATTTGGGAAAGGCTTCTCCAAAAGCAGGCCCCTTGCTTTGGTAAGGAAACAAGTGATTTCAGAAAGAAACATGTTGAAATCATCAGGCCATTGTACCTGTTTTGGTAGTGAGTCTTTTTTCTTAGCCATTCATTTGCATAACCCCAGCTCTTTTTGACCGTTTTGTACCCTTTTCTCTAGCAGATGTTTCCCCCCAGCACTAGTTATGGTGGCGGCTTGTGCAAGGTGGCGGGACTGGGTGAGTCTGGGGAGAGGGATGGAAGCTACAGGTCATAAATGAGTGTATTGTGTGTGGTTGATAATATGTAACAAGTGTGGTTTAGTAAGACGAGCTTCCAGCTCTTCCTGCAGAAGGGGATGCACACCTTCCTTTACTCTGGCACATTTCTGCGAGATGATAGGAGGCAGGAAAGAAATGTAATTTCTACGGCCAAGTTTCTGTGTGTTACTTTTCCATGTGTTCTTACTGATAGAAGACTTGGGTGGGTGCCCTGCTGTCGGGCTGTATTACCCAGCGTTAGCTGGTCATGGATCCGTCCTTCGTGTTCACACGTATTGCTTTTTTTCTTAAAGGCTGCTCATTTGGGCAGTTACAAACACTGATGGAATGGGCATGACTTTCCACATCTCCCTTTCCTCCCTCTGGTACTCAGATTTCGGTAAGCAGGGTATTTGCAGTTTGAAATTTGTAGTTGTAACATTATCTGTTAGAAGTAAAGGGGAAAAAACCTGCTAAAATAAGTAGCATAGAACACACTAGATCTGCTTCAGATAAAGCTGACCATTATCGTGTGCAATTAGACCAAGTGTTTTAAAGGATTAGTAGATATTGTATTCTAAGAGATTGGTTAGTGGTAGGAAGTAAGGCTCCCAGGGAAATTTTTATTCTAGAGTCCAGATGCAAAGATCTCTTATTAAAATTTATCCGGTTGTTTAGCTTTTCTTAACAGAGGGTTCATAGGTCGTAGAAACAAGTGCAGTATGAAATTTCATACTCAATAGTCACCTGCTTTTAAAGAAAAATAGTAATATTCCATCATTTCAGAAGGCAACAGTTACTGCTTTTTGCTGTCAACATATGCCCCCGTGTGTTTACATTCGTGTGTATCCTAAACTTTTTTGATTTTTGTTTTGTTGTTTTTATTTTTAGCAGTAGAAGCCCTTACAGGCTCCAAAGGATTTCATTGGCTTTCTTTCTAGTCACTTTTTCCTAAGAAAAGGTGACCATACCAATGATGTGAAAAATCCTCTCCCCAGCATTGCATTGCAATTCGTTAACACTGCTGCTTTGCCTCTGCCTGGCTTCATTTCACTTTTTAGGCTCCCTTCTCCTCTTCGCAGGAGTCTCTGTTTTGGGGATTTTTTTACAAACTGGTCATCTGCCACATAAAGGGAGGGGTGAAAAGAGGGCTTTCTTATAACTGTTTTATTAAGAGAGCCTTGTTGTTTCTAAACCACCTATAATTTGTCTCTGTTTCCTCTTCCTTAATCTCATTTTGCCCCTATTTCCAACCTCCTCACTTTCATGCTGATGACTTCTCCCTCCCTGATCTTTGAGTTTGGACGAAGCCGGGGGGCGTGGTTAGATGCCAGAAGCGCTCAGTTATTATTTACACAGGGAAACTTCATCCTGTCTGACAAGCACACTATTCGTAGCCTTGAGGGATATACCTGAAGGGCACTGAGTTTCCACTCAGAATTTAAGTAGATTAGATTATGTTTACATATTTGTTGTGACTTGGCGGGTATCCCAGTGCCCGCGGTCTGAAAACTTGTACTTTGCTATACCCGAGGCAACTTCAACTGCATGTTTCAGAAGATGCTCTGGGGAGATGGGAGGCTGCTGTTTGGAGTCCACCAAAGTGTTATCCTCTCTGGATCTCATACGACACAGGAATTCCAACTACTGTTCTGTCTAGTCCTGTATTTTGTCTTGATATTAGGTGCTATCAGATGCCTCAAGGGGTGGTATAACTATAAGATACAGAGGAGAAGATCCTCTCTTATTTAACTCTCTGCTGGTTTGTATTTTGTCCTGGAAAAAGATGGTTGGTATTATTTTTTCCCGAAGCCCTCTTGAAATCATATTATAATTCTGGATGATCCAGTTATCTGTGTAAATCTTGTCTGTCTAACTGTATGCTACCTTCTGGCAGTTAATTTCACAGGCTAATATTTTGCTGTTAAAAAATCAAGTTTTGGTGTTTATTTGTTTCAAATTTGCTATGCTGTGGCTTTATTGAGTGTCTCTGTCATAAGTACAGATGAAACCTGTTATTCTGAATCTGAACAAGTTAGTCCACTGCCAATAATTTTAATAGTTTTATCTTGTCATCTTGTTTAAAAAAAAAAAAAACAACAACAAAACAACAAAGACACAAACATAAAAGTGCAGCCCCAAAATTCAGGTGCTGCGGCTATGCTGGAGGGAACTGTGAAGTTAAAACAGCTGTATTTTATGAAATTCTGTTTGGTATGGCTCTTTTCCTTATAAGGACCAATGACCAATTGTTTTGATTATTTAGAAGGAAAAAATTCCATGAGAACTGTTACTGAAAATGACTAACTTGGCATTTGTGATCTGTCGCTCTCTTACAGCATTTGATGCAATACTGAATTTAAGATAACTGAAACATCCAGTTAGCCACTCAGTGCTTCAGCTGTTCCTGTGTGACCTATTTATTTCATTTTCTTCTAAATTGCTAATGATATCTGTAAATAAATACTCCTCCTTTTTGTAGTGGCATCTTCTTAGTATCCAGGCCTTTGTAAATAAAGAACAGCCTGTGCATCTAATAGAAATCTCCAAGACTTTGTTTGCAATGCACGGTGACCTACAGCCTTTTGCAGCAAGGAGCTGAAGTGATTCCTTGGATTTTGCCACCAGAGTAGGGAAGCCTTGAAAGGAGGAGTGTGGCTCTGCAGCTGCTCATGGGCAGTGGAGGCTCTGAAAGAGCACAGTGGTTAGGGCTGCACTTTAGGAACTAGGGGTGGATGGGTCTCCTTGACAGAGAGGGGGGCTGGATTTGTTTAAGTAGTTCTGTTTCTTTCTTTAAGGAAGGATTGGAAGTTGATAAAAATGTGTAAGCTGAAATGCCTTACATATGAGCAGTTTTTCTCAAAATTGCAGAGGGGGATGTGAGAGATATGGGACCAGGACTTAGCAGATGTGAAATGTACATATCCATCTGACCCATTCCTTTGGTATTTTAATGGCTTATGGAAGATGCTTGAATACAGTTACTGCAATCCATTCATGTTATCTATAAGAGCAATGTCTTAAAGATAGAGGATGAGGAATAACCCACTGTGGGGATTTTTCTTTTTTTTTTTCATTATGAGAGTCTTCCTGTATGCTGAAAAAGATTTTTCTCTAACAAACAGAAACTGCATGCAAAATTCACTGCATTTTCCCTTCTTTACTTCTATTTTCCTTTTCTAAGTATGGAAACAGAGGATTCACTCAAGCAGACAATTGGTAGAATTGTCCCTTTGTGAACTTTAAAATGGATGAAGTGAGAAGGAATGTCTAGGCTGATGGTTACTGAGAAACAATTAACCAATCCAATTCACTGTGGCTTAGTCTGCTGTAGGATGTTACCTTGAACACAGTGTAGTTCCTCTTACAGCATCATGTGTCCATGCTGAACTGAATTCTCGGTGTTACATCACAAACGACTACTTACTGTAGTAAATGCTTGTTGTGGTGAGCTGGGTTCCATTCAAGGTTTCTTTGGGTTGATTGCTTATAATGCACTGCAGTTTTTATTTCTTCCCACCTGGCTCATTATCCTTCTTTACTCCAGGATCATCCTTAGTAGAGGTAGATGCTCCATACATGTTGGCAGATAGGCAAGAGTGCTGCTTTTTGTGGTGGAGGTTGTAAGAAAGTTGGTTATAATAATCAATTGGTTGAAGAGTCTGCCAAGGCTCTGGTGGCCTCCTGTTCATATATGACTGAGCCTACTCAGATATGAGTTATTACAGGGTGGACAGGTACAGGTCACTACCCACATAAATGAAAGAGAGAAAGCACACCTAGACCTGGCCTTGGGAATGAATCAGCACAAGAGACCACAAAGGATATACCAGAAGACAAAGAAACACAGCGGGATTCTGGATTAGTGCTGTCATACGTGCTCAGGGCTGTGGTTTTGCAAGTGACATTGCCACCAAATCCAGAAGTGGATTTTTTTTTTCTCTCAGATGGTGCACAGTGGTGTAGCAGAGGCCTGAGGTAACTGAGTTAAAAAAAAAAACAAAAAAACAAACAAACAAAAAAAAAAAGAACTGAAAAAAAAAAAAACCACCAAGAAACCAAACCAAAAAAAACCAATACAACAAAACAAGTCAGCAGCCTCACCTATGCCACAGTGTCCTCCTGGGCCTGCTGCAAAGCACTGTATCTCCTCAGCTATGAACAATACCCAAGAAACGGCTACAGGAACCTGTGGAGGCTGGAGGAGGAAACTGATCTGGTAAGTATTGCATGCCCAATTGCACAATAACTTCACAGGAGGGTTTAAACTACTTTTTCTGGGGTGTCGCTCCATCACTCAGGTAGCAGCCTTTCCCTTCCTGTTTAACTTAGCCATTCTCAAACTTATGTTAGGCTACTGTTTTATTTATTTTCTGTGAGCTCCTCATCCACACACATACACTGTCATTCACTGACCACCTCCAAACTTCTGCACTCCAGCTACTGTCCCTCCATCCTTTCATTTCTCTTACTCTCTCACCCAGAGTATCAGCCTTTACTGTCGGTATCCACTACCCCTCTCCCTGGTCTTTGCTCAGCTAGCCTTGCCTACTTACCAGTCCAGCTATACTGAAGGACTTCTCAGAAACTTTACTGTATCAGCTCCTTGATAGCTCCATGTCTTCTCCTTCCCCTTGTTCTCTCTGCTCTCTGCCCTCTGTGTAAAAGACCCATTTCATGAGCAATAGCATCAAGTTATCTTAGCTGCCCAGAGCAGTTATCCTCACTGTCCAAATCTTTGCAACTCTGTACCTACTTTGCCCTATATGGAAAACCTGGAGATCTCCAGGAGGAGAGTGTTGACCCTGCTCTTGGTGCTGATGTCACCATGGAGCACTCTGCCCGCTCGCTGCCTTGGGGGCTCTGGGGCTGTGGGGAAAGCACGAAAAAGCCCAGCCCAGTTAGACACAGCAAGGATCTGCCTGTCCCAGCTGAGCTGAAGCCATGGCACGGCTCACCTCCATGTTCCCTGGAGCTCCGCTCCTCATGTTGGGAGCAAGGGGAGATAGTTTGAAGGCTGGAGGGAGCTGTGTGTTCGGGGGTGTGCACAGACATAGAGAATGGATGGTGTTGTATGGGACTGCTTCCTCCTGCTGCTGCCTGCACCCCTGCCCATGCAACAGCTTTCAGCTTAGAAAGCGTTGGTTTGCCTTCCTCCCAGTCAGTGACTGTCACATCTGTGCTGCTGACTCATGTTTTGTACTTCCTCCAGTACCTGACTCCACAGTTACAAGAGCTCTTGGTCACACTTCTTGATGCTTTTTCATTTTTTGTTTTCTGCACTCTTGTTCCCCTCAGTGAAATGTCATCTTCTCATCAGTCTTACTTTAAAGCTTTAATGATGTATTTCTTTGCTCTGCCACGTCCCAGACATGATTCACACTTTTCTGCCTCATTTCTCTACTGATTTGATCTCCTCTCATTTCCTCCTCGCTAATCACAGCCTTCCCCAGCTTTGGTTATGCTGCCCCCCTGCTCCAGACCTTAGTCATGCTCAGAGTGTTTATACGTCCTAGAGCAGTCTCAAATATAAAGCTGTGCTGTCGCGGAGTTTCATTACTGTGCTCAATCTTCACTCAGGGTGAAGTACACAAAGGATTTTAAACTGTGTTGCTGTTCTAAATCTTCTGTGTAGTTGAATGAGCCTGTGTAGATCTAAAAGCTGCTACAGAATTTTCTTAGCTTTGCAGTGTATTTTACAGTAATTTTCAGGAGCCATAAAAAGAGTGAAAATAGTGTGTAAGAGGGAGGCTTGACACAAAAAGTGGAAGTAAAGGAGGTGTTGGGTTGTTGGTTTTGGGGGTTTTTTCCCCTTTAAGAAAATGCTCCTCTAACACTCCTGGATGAAGCTGATTGATAGGTAACCTTGCAGTGCATTATCACATTTTGCCTGTTGTCTTTATAAATGAGGCCCTTAAGTCTCCCAGGAATTTGTTAGGGAGTAATGTCCTTTAGCATAAAGACAGCTAGTTTCCCATGTATGCAGTTAAATATGTAATGCTTATTAGTTTTTTCTTTGAAAACAAACAAACAAACCCCACAACAAACCCAAAAAACCAACAAACAACCAAAACCAGAACCCTTTATACTCAAATTTCCTATCCAACAGTGTCTGACCATTTCAAGTTTTGAAACAATAGCAACCAACTTACCCCATTACGTATGTCTCAGAAAAACCTACAACAGCATATGTAGTATGTGGAAGTAATTTGGAAGGGATCTTGCAGTTTTGAAGGGTACATGGTGAAAAGAGAAATTGGGAGAAAAGAATCTAAATGTGGTCATGAGGGAAGAAACTAGTCAGCAGTATTAAAATAGACTTTGTAATGAGTGGGGTGACTAGTAACATCTTTGTTTTTTCTGATTTCTCTTAGCACATAAAAAAGCTGCAGCCCATATGAAGAGGGGAATTAGTAGCTAAAAGATAGCCATCAGATTTCAGAAGATAAATGAAAGGTGGATCTGAACCTTGAAATTGTCAGCTCAGCAAAGGCAGAGTGGTGAAAGGAGGGTTTCCTGAAGAACCCCCGGAAGATTATGATGGAGTATGCATGTCTGCAAGGGGACAAGAAACAGGCAGTACAAAGGTGCTAAACATAAACAGTTCTAACAAAACACTGGTCAAGCATTTTGCCTCCAACAACCTGCAAAACATAGAAGATATTTCATATTGAGACCACTACATCAGTTGAGCTGAAATGTTTCTTGACTGCTCTGATTCTTGTGTAGATCATCTAGAGGAGCACTCTGTGCAAGATTTGCTTTGTTGTTAAGGTCATGATTTTTCACTGAAAAAAATTCAGCATCAGTTAAATCAGTAAATAAATTCATTTTTCTAAACACCTGTCTGAAAAATTAATTGAACACACGACTGTTGTAAAACCCATCTCTTCACAACTTTTTAAAAATAAAATTAAACTAAACATATCTTTTTGATTGCAAATTTTTTGCTAGGCTAGAGCTGCTTTCCCACAGAATGAAAGAAGCTCAAACGTCTTGTTGGAGAGCACTTTAGAGGAAGACATTCTCTGGGATTCACAAAAGCATCTCTATTTCATGTTTCCATCTGCCCTCCAGGATTTTTTCCCATAACGTGCATGAAAGAGTGATGCATACCATACAGTCATAAGACTATTTTTATTCCATCTTTTTTGTCACCATCTTCCTTCCACCTTTCTGGAAGCCTGCCCTGCTAGCAGTTTGCAGCTGTTCAAGGCAAAGTCTTGCATGTGTTTTTCTCACATCACTTAATGTAGGCTTGAAATCAGGGACGCAGAGTCTACTGAGTTGCTTTAAAAATAGGGGAGAGCTTGCAAGTGGTCTGGTGTCTTAGACTGTGGAAAATAAAATGTAAATTTCAGGACATCAGGGTCTTTCATCGTGTGGTAAACTGTGTCCAGCAAGACTGAGAAAGTCTTAAGCCAGTGAGTTTGAGAGGTGGAGCTGGGACAGAGTAGGGCAAAACATATGCATTTCATAATCTGCTTCTGTGACAGCAGGGAACCCTATCCCTGTCCCTTGACACAACATGGAGAAACCTTGTGCTACTGTCAGCCTTCCTCACTTGGTTGTCCTGCCACTAACAAGATGATTACCTTTGATTTAATGGTTAAGTTGTTTGGTGACCACATTGTTACAACATTTCATCAGGCTGACAGGAGCTCCCAAAATGGTTTTCTGTTGGTGCACGTCCAGGACAGAATCTGTGTGGACTTCTAGCAGATTCTAGCATTGCTGCATGAAACTGATCCAGTCATTGCTGCCGGTCACCTGAATCCAAATATTGTAATCTAGGTAGCCGTTCTGGATCCTAACTGCCTGGCTTATCTCCCACTGCAATGTTCAGTTGTGTAGCTCTAAATTATGCATGACTGCTTTTAGTTGTTCACTAATCTAGCATCAAATCTCAGAATTCTTATGGATTGAGATGTGCATCCCAAATTGCATTGCTCGACATCACAGTGCTCAGGAGCAGAATGCTCAACATGCCAAATGGGAAAAGGGAACAAATGCAGAGCTATGTACTTACCTCATTTACTGGGAAAAGGGAACAAATGCAGAGCTATGTACTTACCTCATTTACAAGGGTGCTCTTGTAGCAACAGGGCTTGTGGGGACTCTGAGAAGTCACTCTAGTCAGAGTAAGCTGTTGAGGTGTGTGCTAACAGCATTGCACAGACAAAGCTGGTAGATGAACAGAGTCAGGAATATATTCAGTGTCTGTGCTGTGCAGCTTCAGAAAGGCTCACTGGTTACAGCTTTGAAGAGGGATTTCCTTTGGTATTACCCTAAGTATTCTCCATTTTCAGTTAGCCTTCCCTAAGGCTTTTGTATTTTAGCTCATGAGGTCATTGATACCATCATCCAGCATCACAGCTGCAGGAGTAGTATCAAAAGCAGTCATGGCTAAATGTAACATGTTCTGTTCACTGTAAAGCTACAGTAATCTATGAAGTATTTTCTTTTCAGGTACAACAGCAGTTCCTTGACTGTAGGTTGTATTGGAAGTTAGTGACTGCTTGAAAATTGGGCACTCTTTCTTACTTGTTGCCTTTCTTTGAGGTCTGGGATAAGAGGCAGAAGAAACAGGGCAACCAGGATCAGCATTTTAGTTGGAATATTTCCAATAAAAAATGTGAAAATCCACAAAAGCAGTGCTAAACCCTGTCACAGCTTTTGCCACCAGGCAGTGTTGATCAGGCAATGTGACTCGGGGTAGGACTGGACTTCTGCTACAGGTTTTGCACTGCTGCACGGTTGCCACCTATACCCTGGATGTCCTGTATGTACTGGAGAGACTACCCTGTCTCTCAGTCACTTTATATCTGTCCTGCATGAGTTGTCTTTTTGTTCCAAAATTGGTCTTCCCAACCATCTAGTGTAGCATCATGAGGGAAATCAGCTCCTGTGAAAGGTCTTGTCCAAGTACAGTCCTTGCAGCTTCTGTGAGGTATTGAGATTTTTTTCAACCACCTCTTATTTGAGCTTGTGTTATCTAGCAGGACTAGAGCACCAGAAACCCTTTTACTTGAATGATAGTTGAAACTGTTAAAAACATCTTTAGTTATGATTTGTTAGGTGACTGTCTCAAAAAGCAAAACTTGTAATTTCCTATCCAATCTATTTGTGATCCGCAACCTAATTATGCTGTGTAAGTGGTACATGCTCAAGTATTCAGGTTCAGAAAATCACCTGAAATGCAAGTATATAAAATCATGGTTTCAGGGGTGATCTGGGCCAGGTGGGCCTGTACCGGGCAAATCTGAAATCTGTATTTGGTTGGTAGATGCTATAATAAAGCATAGAATTGATGGCCACCTGCATAGGAATGATAATTTGAGAAGAATCAAAGAAGCATTTGTAAGAAAGTCCTGTCTTGGGGAATTGGAGTTCTTGGGAGGCATCAGCAAGAAGTTAGGATGTTCTGGTTCAAAAATCAAAGTGAACTTTATCAAAAAGGCTATTTAAGGAAACTAAGAAGCCATAATGTAGCGGGGTGGGGGGGGGATCTTTGTACAAGTAAATGACAATTTAAGAGGTCGGATCAAAGGGCAGAAGTAGAAGGTCAGTTTTCAGTCAAAGGAGGGTCCCAGTTAAGTTCCACAGAGATCTGTGGAACATGTTCATGAATGGTATCAGTAAGGGGATGAGCAGTAGGGTGAGCAGCTTTGCTGTGAAGAAGAGAGCCATCTGTGGAGATCAATGGAAGGACATTAAAGTGCTGAGAACTATGCAACAAAATGGGTGATAAAATTCAGTGTAGATAAATGATGATGATAACTGAGAAGGATAGCTGAGCAGAACAATCCCCATTATATATCAGATTACGAGTTT
The DNA here is from genome assembly GCA_013397795.1 of Orthonyx spaldingii. Classification (NCBI taxonomy): domain Eukaryota; kingdom Metazoa; phylum Chordata; class Aves; order Passeriformes; family Orthonychidae; genus Orthonyx; species Orthonyx spaldingii. Next base: position 106,114 of record VZTJ01006619.1, read on the forward strand.
GAGCTGAGTATTACCATTGAGGAGTAAGATTTGGGAGTTGTGATTGGTGATCCTGTGAGATCACGAACTCATTGGTCAACAAAACACAACCCAAATATTAAGAGTAAAAAAGAACAGAACAAATTTTTAAAATGTCATTAGAAGAGTGTATGTTCCATTTGTTTCCAAGTGCTGTGTGTGTTTCTGGAGCCTTCAGAGGTTTATTAGAACTGGAAGAAGCTTAGAGAATGTCGGTAAGGATGATGAGCTACATGGAGTGGCTTCCATTAAAGAACATTTCTGTAAATTGGAACTTGGTCTGGGAAAGGAATTAATTGAGGGCAATGTTGTTGAGATCTGCAGAAGAAGGAAGATGAAGACTAACCACTGCCTTTCAAAACAAAAGCATGCATGGTTAGGAGGGAAGGCAGGTTTCAGAGCCTTCAAAAAGAAGAGGTTCTCCATGAAATCAGTAGTGGAGAGACCTGTGGGATGACTCATCAAACATATGTTGTAGATATTATAAAAAATTATATGGTTTCTGGGAGAATTGTGGACTATTGCTTGCAAGGGTGATGTGCTGAAAGTTGCTAAACTAACAGAAACCACATATGGTTCAGAAAGGCCCCGACATCAAAGGAGTTGGTGGTCAGAAGAGAATCAGAGAAATACCACACGTCTGTCACCTGTTCTGTACTTTTGGCTTTTACTGAAGACAGAATACTGGCCTAGATGTACTGCTAATCTTGCCTGCACATCCACACTCATTTTAGGGTGTCTTGTGACAAAGGAAAATACTTTTCCTTAAAAATATCAATTAGTTCCTGACAATATTATTGTATAATCTCATGTACCTTTAGGTTGTGTCTTTGTGCTTACATGTACATCTACAGGATTTGCTTTTGCATTTTATTATAAAAATGGCATGGCCCTATATGCAGATTAAATATTAACCAAAGGTTGTTTTCATGGAAGCATCATCACTTTAAAAACGGGTGCAGATTATTCTTGAGGAGGTTGGGGGAGTAGTGGTGGTGCGATTCCAAAACACATGAAAACACTTCCCGCAGGTTTAAAAAATTCTAACAGTAATTACACTACTAATATTATCTGTATCACAGTTTCTTCAAAGTTTTTAGAAAAACATCTATGCAGTGCCATAGAGATTCTTAAAAAGCCCATAAAACCACAATCATCAGATGGGTTAGCTCTAGGCAGCTCTTGTTTCCTTTAATTTAGTATATAACCAGGAATCCTTTGGAACTTGTAGTAACCAACACTGAGCTCTCAAGATTTAAAGTGGACCTAAGTAATCTGAAACATGGAAAGCCCAGAAAGAGATGCTGGATGGCATTGTGATTTTTTTTTTTTTCTTTAAATTATAGACTATTAGGTCATGCTAAAATAAACATTAGTAAGTTCATGTTCTACTTTTCCAGAAACTTAAGAGGAAAAAAAAAAAGGCAGGCATGACAGAATTTTTCTTCTACATTCTGAAAAAAAAGTTACGTAATCCTCTTTCTAGTGTAGCATATTATAAGAATGAGTTACTTTCTAAAATTAAAAAGCTGGTTGTCCAAATTTCATGACTATAGTACAGCTCTCAGAATTGCATAGGGTTATGATCATGAAAAAAAACATATTGAACTTAATAGTCAGATCCATATAAATACCTTTTTTTGTCTGATAGTTACTGTCCCATAGGAATCTAGTGATTTTTTTCCTCCAAGTGCTTGCTTTATTAATTAATAAAAGATATATATATTTAACAGATGTTTACTAATGAAATCTGTGTATTTACTGCCCACAAGAAAAGAAATGTATTTAATAATTTTAATGCATTTGCTTCCATTGCTACCCAAATTTCAGACTGGTTTGAAAGGATTGGGATTTTTTCCTTCTCAACCACCTGCATTTTCAGTAGGTTCCTCTGTTTTGTGGATGTTTTCAAAGAAAACCCCAACAGTACCTTAAGTAAAATCTAGTATTGATGAATCTTGTATTTTTCTGTCTTCGCTATAATATTCTTTGCAGCATAATCATCATTCTGCACAGAGTAGATACTAATAATGTGCACTAACAGTAGACTACAATGGGTGCCTGGTTTTAGTTTCAGTGCTTATGTTACTTCATTGTGTTCTAGATGTTAGGCTGTTTCCCTGAGGGGTGAACTCTTACATGTTATTATCTCTAAGTCATTTTATGTTTATACCTAAGATTGCTGGAGAGATATTTTCACTGTTTTGCCCACATCATTCCATTTTTCTGCAGCAGCTTTTGCAGGCAATTCTCCTGCTGCATGCTTGGATTTGGGGGTTTGGTTGTGTCTTCCTGCAGCCTGTGCATGCTCTCACTGCTGTCCTACCATGCTCCTTCAGCCACCCCTCTCCACTGTGGGTTAGAGCTTGAATCCTTGCAGCAGGATTTCCCTGAATTCAGCTGCCTGCCATAAGCAGGTCCTGAAGTTCAAGATTAGATAAATACAGCCTTGTGTATATTTTTTTAAAAATCCACACAGCAAAACTCTCTGTTGTTTTGTGATTGGTTTGCATATGTGTGTGTGCTCCCTTTACATGAAGCACCACTGTAGCCTAGGGCCAGTGCCTACATCTTTGAATCATTATTTGCAGTAACTCTTGTCTGAAAATGCAGAAGGCCAAGTGGCATCACCCACCTCTCAATGCTATCTCATCCCACTGGGGCCTCAGTGTTGGACCCCTTTGTCTTTTCACATCTCTCTGTCAGCTTATGAGAGAAGAGGAGCTGTAAAACCCTGGCTGATTCCCAGCTGCTCTCAGGTAGGGTACCTGCCAACTCTCCCCTCTTGCTGCCTCCCATACAAGAGGCCACAATGCCAGAGACAGGGCTCTGGGGGCCAAGATCTGTCCCTCCTGCCATTTGGCAGTACCTTATTTTTAGACAATTGTGCCAGGTATCTGTACATGTTGCTTGCTGTTCAGATCTCTTCCAAATTACACAAAAAAGCAGACAGAAAATTAAATTTCACTTTGTGAAAGCGCAGGTGTGAGCCTCTCCTGGCCTAGGCAGACTTCATGGTCAAACTCATATTCTGGTTGTCTCATTTCAGCAATGCCCATTCTTCCTCCTTGCTGTCCTCCAGCATCAATGCCTCAGCTTGAGTTTCCAGATGTAAGAGAACCACAGAGAGCCCCTTTCGCCTTCCAGCCCCATTCAGCCAAGAAAAAATGGGGGAGGATCAGCATCTTCCTACCAAAGCCAGGATTCTCTTTTTAAATATGGACAAAGGTGAGCAGGCTCAGCTGTCTCTTTTAAAGAGTGACATGCTGTTGAAATAAATGCAGATCAAATGGCCTGTCAAGCACAAGCAGGGATCAAGACCCCTGCATCAGTCAGAAGACTTGGTTTTAATTCAACTTGGAGAAAGGCACCCCTAAAATCATCAATACTTCAACATCTTTGCATGGATTTTTCTTACCTGCGTGTTTGCATTGGTGGGATCAGCTTCTCCATCTCAGATCCTCCCTTACAGAAAGTTAATTCTCTGTAAGAGGGACCTCTGAAAGTCACAGGTGGGCAGCTGGATCTTCTGCTGCCTGCAGCTACTCTGAGGTGAAGCTCCTGCTGCAAAAAATCTCGTGTTTTTCTACAAAGCCAGTCAGACCTCCTGCTCTCTCTCTGAGGTCCGTACAAGTGTGCAGTAGGCACGTTGATCCTTGTTGATCCAGGAAGGGTGTCTGAGCCTTGCAGGGCTGCACGTCCCAGCTTGCTGTCCTGGAGCAGTGCAGGCACTTTGCCACTTATGGCCTCAGCCCCTTCCAACAGCTGTATCAGCAGAGTGTCTGAAGGAAGGAGGATTAAATCTGCTCCCCCACAAATGGAACAGTTTAGTGAGAGGTTTGTGTGTAAGCCCACAGCACAGGGAAAGCCAGAGAAGGCTACATGGTGCTCCTTCTTTGGTTGCCTTAATGTGGGGTTAGATTCCTTTATCTTCAGGTGCTCTGGCTACATTTGTGCCATTTTAACACCCCAGCTGAAAGGGGCAGATATGATGAGGTTTGTAGTTGGAGTCATACAACAGTTTGGGTTGGAAGGGACTTCAAAGAGCATCTAGTACCAGCCCTCATGCCGTGGGCAGAGACACCTTCCACTAGACCAGGTTGCTCAAAGCTCCATCCAATGTGTCCATGAACACTTCCAGGGATGGGGCATCCGCAACTTTTCTGGGCAACCTGTTCAGTGACTGCCTCTCTACAAGTGAAGGTGCTGTCTGACTGCCACTTTGGCTGTCTCTTGCTGATGCTTTCACCAACTCAGCTTGCCCAGCTATCCCTGATTGCTCCAACAGAGCAGGTTTCATTTGTCAGTACTTTTTAGTCTGGTGACTGCCAGTCGGTATTTGTAGACTATTAGTCACCTGGTACAGAAAAGAGGAAAGATCATTACTTAGGCTATGATAATGGTGGCTCTTCCAGGTACATTGGCAATAGAGGCACCAGAAGTCATCTATTATCCTTCTCTCTGAATGAGTCTTTACTGTTGGCAAACCTGAGAGAGGTTGAACATCCCGAGATTAGTTTGCTCCATTGCCATCCTGAGGAGCAGCTCCTTGCTTCCTTGAGCTGCACTTGTTCATCCTCTTTCTTCCTCAACTAGGATGCCAGTCTGTTTCAGCTTTCCAAACCTCACACCACACTTCCAGCTAGGACATCGACTCTTGCCCGTGTGTTTCTCTGCCATGCCCCTGCTCCCTTTCATCAGCCACAGCCAACCTTGCCAGCTCTATTCACATCAGCCCCTAAATCCCTGAGACGGGAGCACAGCCTTGGAAGCAGCAGGGGAGAGGGAGGTTGCCACCTCCTGAAGCAGCACGTTGATGGCAGTGGCGGGTGCGATGGGATTTGTGCCGCAGTGTGAGTGAAGAGCAGAGGTGGGAGCTGCCGCTGCTGCTGCCCGTGTTAGGTGAGGCGATGGCAAGCATGGCTCTGCTGCGGAGTCCTTTGCCTTGTGCAGAGTTGGGAGGGCTCACAGGCATAGCCTGGATGGACATAAATGTCTTCAGAGGACTTGGTCCTGTCCGTGTGAGTGCGTGCTCACCTGGGATCTGTGCGGACAGCACTTCTTAAAGAATCACAGTTACCGTAGGGTAAGTAACTGCTTTTCATTTTGTTTCCTTAAAGAAATAGTTGAAACCCACGATGACTGTAATGCTATTAACTCCTTATTGAGTTCTACCATTGTTATGATTCTGATATTTCTAGGACCCTTTGTTTTAAAACTGATTGAAGCTAGATTTGCTGTTTATATAAAAGGCAAAATGACAAATACTGTGTTCTCAGTAGTGCTCTTTTATTTTGAAAGAAATAACCATGAAACTGTTGTTTTCCTTTACTGTTCTTGAACCCTCTTAAGTATGAAAGGCAAGTTAGGAGGAAGATTATTGGTTATATTTCTGTGTTGTCTTCATTATCCTTTTAGTTGAGATATCAAATGTTTTTAAATATTTTCAAGTGTAACTATTTTCTCAGATTTTAAATAGGAACTGTGAATTTTGAAAAAGTGTTACTCTGTTTTAATATTAAAAAGAAATAGATTGTTTTATATTATTTATCTTCCATATAAGGGTTTTGGGACACTTTCCCCCTCCCCCCCTTTTTTATGATTGAAATTCAAATATTATCTAATATGGAATTATCAGGGTGTTTGGAGATTTAGCAAAATTACTGCTTCACAATTTCTGGAAGATTTGGTAAATTGTGAGAATTCTAAGCATTCTGACAAATTAGAGAAATCATATTTTGTTGCTAGTACCTAAGCGGGCTTTGGGTGCATACTTGTGACAGCGCAGTTTGCAGTGGGATACTTCTCTGCTTCATGTGCAGAATAATTTGAACTTTTGTTATTCATTAAAAATTCTTCCTACCTCATCTAGGTGAAAAGCTTAATAACACTATGACTCTAAGCAATTACAAGGGGAATGTCTTTGTCCAGTATTCTGCCTCAGAGATTTTCTAACACCAAAAGTTTCTGAGAAAGGTAGTCTAGAAATCAGCATTATCATGGACAACTTTTGTCTTCTGCGCATAAGGAAAAGCCTTTTATCCAATAGCATGCTCAGTGTTGCAAAGCATAGGAATTATTTTATTTTTTCGCTTAATCCTGTCAATTGTAGTAAATGTTTTCATTATTCATACAAACATAGCCCCTTTTGTTTTGTATGTTAAGTTCTTTGCATAATAATGACGCTGTAGAAATTGAGATCCCTCTAATTGCAGGTGTAGCATTGCCCTCACCTGGATCCACTGCATTGTGATTTTGCTGTATTCGTAAGATAATGAATGAATAAGAGTACCTGACTGTCCTCCTTCATTCTCCTCAGCATTTTAGCTACATCTCATGTTTATCTTGCTTATTTACTTGTTCCAGTTGCTTCGTTTTCCCCTGATTCAATAACCTTTCCATGTCTCTAGTGGCCTGTCTCTGAGGGCATCTGCTTTTTGCTAGAGCGACTTTAGATATGTGGTGAGCATTGAGGACTATAAACATTTAAGAGAAAATGTTAAATACCATTGAGAGGACTTTATAATATTTTAGACAGCATTTGTTGGGGGTTTTTCCCAAACAGGAAATAGTCTATAAATATGAACATTGAAGGAACTAAGTCCATGAGGACTTAGTCCATTACATCTATGTGTCTGTCTTAAGTATTGTCTACTTACAGTTTGTGAACTACATTAATAGAAACATCTGGGGAATGAAGCTCTTCCTTTCCTCTGTGGTAATGGAAGATGTTGAGGTGGGCATTGCAGGGTAACTGATTTATAAGGGTCTTGCTGGGAGAGGAGGTAAGGAGTCATCAGCATTTTCTCCCTTAAACAAGGTGATTTGGGGATCCCAAATAGTGGAGGTGAGGGTCGTGCTCATTAGTTGAAAGCAGAACTTTTTCTTTGGGTGCTGGAGCTGTTTCTGCCTCCTGCCTGTACGTACAAAGCTGCACATAAATGTTCCTCAGCCATCAGAGAGCTTCAGTCGGTTGCTCTGAAGCACTTCTGACGTTAATAGATGTTCAGGAACACCTGCTCACATTCATGCTCACCAATAGAGGATGCTGGGGCTGTGCAGAGCTGAACTCGGTATCAAAAGGAAGAATGATTTCTGGAATGAATGGGAAGCCAGAAGGGAAAATGGTTTGTGTGTGTGGAAATGTTACTTCAGGGCTCCTGCCAAATAGCTTCAGCCGGCTGTGGCGTGTGTGCACTGTATAGAGCTTTGCCCTTACATATCTGGAAGAATTGGATGGGATAAAGCTCCCCATTACAGTGAGGCACTGAACATGTTTTCTGTGTATACCTGTGTCATCCAGGAGGCCTTCTAGCAAGAAAATGAAGACCTGCTGCAAATTTACAAAAGGATGATGGAAGGGGAAAGGGAGATACAAGGGAAATTCCCAAAAGGCCCTCTCAGTTTGCTCAGGCATACCTAGACTTGCCCTCTTTTGGGATTTACCTGTAGCATGTACATCATTAAGAGGTTTTATTATTTTTTTTAAATTAATTTTATTTTCCTTTGCAGGTCACCTTTTAAGCTGCTATTTCCTGTATAATTAAGCAGAATGAAGGCATTAGGTTCTAGTAAAGTTGGGCCTAATCCAGAATCTTCTCTTATTCAGTCCTTTCTGAGTAAGACACTCAAGTCTGGGCCCAGCATTTCACTTGTTTTGCTGTTACTTCTAAATTATTTGTGGTCTGTGGATTTTTTTTTTCTTTTTTTTTTTAACTTTATGAAAACTCCTTTGCTTTTGTCTAATTTTATCTCTTTATGTGTCACTGTCCAGCATAGCATTAGTTGAAATTATGTAAGTATACTGCAAATTGAAGTGCATAATTGCTACTGATAATGCAAGAATGATTCCTACAGTTTATAATTAACAGTATATAATGTTCTGTGCATGGGTTGGATCTGTCCCTTTTAACTTTTCCTTTCCAATTCTTTCCAATCCCTGGTCTTGCCGCATCACAACTTTTATGAATGTACTGGTTTCCCTGGAGTCTAGTCCATTGTTCCTTTTGTTTTTCAGACCAGTAAAAATGGGAAGTACTGGATTCTGGTTTCCTCCAAGAAGAGTCAGCGGAACTGGTTAAGACCAAAATCTGAGGACTTTAGTGGGCAAACATCAGGTGTGCATTGAACAGAGGCTGCTTTAATCCTGCTTTAAGTATATGCTTCTTTAAAAATAGTATTATATATAAGCTTTCGTGTAATGTGTTTGTTATAGTTGATACTGCATATAATTATTCATCCTGCAGTTGTGAAAGCACCAGTAAGAATGTGGATTTTAAGTGATAATATGTTGAGACACAAACAGGCAATATTACTCATAACATTCTTTCAGCTGGTCTTTGGAAAATTTAATATTTGAGGATCAGTGTTTTTTTAAAGTTTTAACTCCATTGCTCAGTCTATATATCCACACCCAAAAAAGAGGGAAAAGGTGGTTGTTTGCTATTCAGAGATCAATACTGACATTCTTAATTGCCTCACCTATTGAGATATGGTACTGAGATAATAGTGCATATGTGTTTTTTAATAAAATGCTATCACTGTCAAAGATTGGATCCACACTATATTCGTTCTAATGATGCCTTTTTAAGGACACTTAAAACACAGTTCAAAGTCAGCTTAATTAATTTTGATCATAGAGGAATAAAACCCAAATTCTTCATCCCTGTGAATGTTGTGACTGGTACAGCAGCTAGGTTACCTGAAGTTTTGGGGAAGATATATTGGCCTGAATATAGGATGGCCTCCAGTCATGCATTGAGAAAGGGAGTGAGAAGTTGTCAGATGTTAATTTAACAGTTAAGCTTAATATGCTGTTTCACAACAAATGCTGCTTCTAACATCACATCAGACTCTGCAGAGAACCCTTCTGCATGGCCTAATATCCTGCATCTCCCCAGCCTGATGCACGTTCAGTTCCTTCCCACCCACCTCAGTGTTATCAGCTCACCCCTATCCTCATGTCCTTAGATATTTCCAATGCCTATGCAGCATTCCTTGAGCCTCCCTAGTCCTACATACCCATTCTGGTTCTGTCCACTCACTCTGTGGTGGCTCATCCTCTTTCCCTGTACCTTTCCTGCTGTGCCCGCTTCCCTTGTTACTGTCTGGGCACAGAGTCCACTTGCTGCTGAGTTCTGGACCCAGCAGGGTCCAAGTAGCTCCATTCCCATGCAGCAGACTGTGGAGGCTGTTCCCTTGCCCTTTCCCCTAATCCTGCCAGCCCTGTCTCAGGCTAGGTGTGGATTTGGCAGGGGGTCAGAGGGCCTGGATCCCTTGTACCCCATTGGGGCTGTAGGTGCCCTGGCCATGCAGTGAGGGCTGTGACTGCTGTACTCTCAGCTCTGTGTGGTGGGTCTCATGCTGGTGTCTGTGTGGTATAAAAGTAGCCTGTGCAAGTGTAGGTCAGGTTGGATTTTTTTTCTCCCCCCTGAACTTCATTTGTCAGGAGAGATTAGACTAAAACAAAATTTCATTCTACATTCAGGCCAATATGCATTGAAGACCAGTGTGTTCATTAACAGAAGAGCAAAATTAACTTTATTACCAGACTCTGATTAAAGCTTATATTGAAAAAAAAAATACCTTTCAATCCACAGGTATATCACAACTTCGATGTGAATCAGACCCTCCTTTTGATTACATTAGTAGCTTCATGGAAGTCTTTGGAACTGGTCTTCATTTACTATTATTGAAGTAAATTTTTACTCCCAGGTCTCCAAACAACTCTTCCTTATGAACTAGAATTAGTGAACTAAATTGTTGATTATGAGACAGAAAATAAAATTAAGCTGATGCTTTGAAGATCTGTGCATTTTCCCACTCATGGAACTGATGTCTCCAGACTTCATCCCATGAGTGGGAATGAGTTTGAGACAAATCTGAAATCAAAAGAGTCCTTAAAGAAATGCCTTTTCTGTCACTGGGTATCTTTAAAAGAAGTTAGTGTTTCCATATAAAATTTAAGGGAATAAAGGTCTTACAAAGCTGCTTGTTTAAAGACGGTAGCATGGTTTAACCTGTTACTCAAGGACTTCAGGGTTGAAAGGAAGCATATTTCCATCCTGGTGTGCCAGTACTTCTCTCCTCCTCTAAAGACAAGGGAAAAGTTATGGGAAGGAGGGAGGAAAAGGCTTAGACAAAGACATACTCTGTGTACACATTTCAATCTGAGATCTCAGTCTGAGGATTTCTTAAAATGCAGACATTAAAGAGGCACTTCCCCTTCTTCCCCTCCCTGCTTCTCCTGCCCTGCCATGCATTGAGGAAAACATAGGCTCTCCTTCCTTCTTGCTTTCTTCCAGAACCACGCTGGGGCACTTGCAAGGACCGTGTAATTTTCTCCCCAGCACACCTGGGCGTTGTTCTCCACTCCTCTCTGGAGGAGAGGAGCAGTTGGCTCCCTCCACCTCTGCTGAGCCTCAGCAGGGGTAAGAGGACAGCTACGGCCAGGCCCCGGCTCCCTCCCAGCTACCCGGCCTCCCTCGCTGCCAGCAGGGAAGAGCCCGGTTTGTTTTCCGGGGAGGCGGCGTTGGGCTGGAGCAGCTGCAGCCTGGTGGTGCCTGCCCGGCTCCAGCTGCCCAGCCCCACCTGTCCCAGCAGCTGCGGCTTCCCCGGCCTTGCTGCCGGGGCTGCCGAGCCCTGGCCCGGCCACTGCCCGGCCCCGGTGCCGCCCGGCCCGGCCGCCTCTTGCGCAGCTGCCCCGGCAGAGACCGGAGGGGACAGCAGCTGCCAACCACGGCACCGGGGCTGGGGCTGAGTGGTGGCACTTTCAAGGGAGAACGGCTAAATTTTTGGGGCTTCTCAAAATGCTTGCATTGAGTGCTGTCCTGCTGTCTTCCTTGTCCCCGCTGCCGCAGACCTCACGCTCCACCCTTCCCGCAACGAGTAGCACAGGATTTTGGTATCTATAGTAGCAGTTGTGCTCCAAGGATGAAGCAAAGCTGTCAGCAACCCCTGACAAAGGAGGGCTGTTGAGTGCCCTGTGATGGCAGGTGCCCAGTTGCCACTATATGATACCAGATGACGAATTTAAAGTTGCTCACCCGCAAGTCAGACACAAGGATCACATTATGCACCTCCTGACAATAAAAGCCTCCGGTTTAGTTCACATTTGCTATGACTCAGGGACAGGACTAGGAGCCTCCATCCTGAGCTGGCCTGACTCAGAATGCTTACAGCCCTCATGTCTCATAGGATAGCGTGAGGAGGGTGGGCGTCTCCAGCACTGGCTGATAAAACCCTGATCTATCTAATCTATCCCTAATCAATGGGACTTCTGTCATTTATAGATCAAGTCTCTGTTAGCAGAGGGTGAGTTTACAGGAGAATTTCACCTGGTATTAGACATCATTGGCAGCGCATGCATTTTGCTAGAGATGTGTAGATGTGCAGTAATCTCGGGGAAGGAGGTGCATCTGAGAGGGAACACGAGCTTTGCCCTCCATACTGTCAGCATAGGTACTGCCACGGTTTGTGCAGCTTTTCAAACATTTTGAGGCTTACAGACTTCCACTTTGATAGTTGCGTGTGTGTGTGCATGCATGCATGTGTGCGTGGGGATGTCTGCGCAAACACCACAGGCGCGGCTGTAATTCCTTTGAAATCCAAAGCTGCCAAAAGGTGCCTGGGTAGGTAGGCTCTTTGCCTGATGCCTCCCTTAATCTGACAGAAACTTTGCTGTTCTCCATCAGTGCTTGAGGGGAAGGTTGTGAGGTGTGATTTCAGGGCATATGTGGATCTGTTCATCCTGAGCAATGCATTTTAAGAGTTGCAGCAAATAGTATAAAGAAACCTGTAGGTTTTACATTAGACCAGCTGAACCTAACTTTAAGTTTTATTCAGAAGCATCACATAGCAAGTAAACTTCAAAATCTAAGTTTAGTTACAAACTAGTTGTTTCTTATTTTTTTTTTCCAGTCCCCTTTTGCTTTCTTTTACGACCACATGAAACTTGAGAAGCCATCTAAAGCTAAATCATTTAGTGGAGTTGGGCAATTCCCAAGTGTCCAACAAGAAGGCCTGGTTTAGGCTGCGATGGCCACTGTCATTCCTGGTGATTTGTCAGAAGTAAGAGATACCCAGAAAGTCCCTTCAGGGAAACGTAAGCGTGGTGAAACCAAACCAAGAAAAAACTTTCCTTGCCAACTGTGTGACAAGGCCTTTAACAGTGTTGAGAAATTAAAGGTTCACTCATACTCTCACACAGGAGAGAGGCCCTACAAGTGCACACAACAAGACTGCACCAAGGCCTTTGTTTCTAAGTACAAATTACTAAGGTATTAAACTCTATTTATCTTTCAGATTATATTATCTATTTTATGTTGGCTGTGTTAAGCCGTGTAAAAGTATATATTTCTGTACGCCTTCAGCTGATTGCAGAGAGGATGTGTTAATTAAAGTAGTCATTGGATTGTTTCTAGAATTCTAAATTACCTAAGTTTGCAAGCTAATGTCTTTGATTTTGTTTCTTAATTTTTCTGCTTTTGTTTTCTGTTTGTTTGTTTTTGTTTTGTTTTGTTTTGTTTTTAATGAGCGTAGAATTTTCATTTGTATAAGGAATTGTCACAAGAAAAAGAGTATGGACTGAAGGTTCTTTGGCTATGGACTTTTACATGAGTACTTTCATACTTGCCTATATACCCCTGTTACAGTAGCTAAAACCCACCAAAACTAAAGTGTCAATTTAAGAGAAATGGCTCGTGTTTTGCTATATTTAAATTTGTCAAACTGTCTTTGTAGTGTCATGCTTTCAGTTAAAAGGTTCTGTTGCAAAGCAGCCCTTAGTGTAGTATTTAGCTGCCATTAAAAAATGAGCACGTGTGTTTTTTGATCAAAATAATTACTTACAGAATATATCTGTGTTTAAAGGCATATGGCTACTCATTCTCCTGAGAAAACCCACAAGTGTAATTATTGTGAGAAAATGTTTCACCGAAAAGATCACCTAAAGAATCACCTACATACACACAATCCCAACAAAGAGGCCTTTAAGTGTGAAGAATGTGGAAAGAACTACAATACCAAGCTTGGGTTCAAACGTCACCTGGCTTTGCATGCTGCAACAAGTGGTGACCTCACCTGTAAGGTATGTTTGCAGACTTTTGAAAGCACAGGAGTGCTGCTGGAGCACCTAAAAACTCACGCAGGCAAGTCATCGGGTGGAGTGAAGGAGAAAAAGCACCAGTGTGAACACTGTGATCGTCGGTTCTACACGCGAAAGGATGTCCGCAGACACATGGTAGTGCACACTGGAAGAAAGGACTTCCTCTGTCAGTACTGTGCACAGAGATTTGGGCGGAAGGATCACCTCACCCGCCACATGAAGAAAAGTCACAACCAAGAACTTTTGAAGGTCAAAACAGAGCCAATGGACCTTCTAGATCCCTTTACCTGCAATGTTTCTGTGCCTATTAAGGATGAGCTGCTTCCAGTGATGTCTTTACCTTCCAGTGAACTGACATCAAAGCCATTTACAAACACTTTGCAATTAAATCTCTACAACACTCAGATTCAGTCCATGCAGAGTTCTGCGTCTGCACACCAAATGGTTGCCACATCGTTACCATTGGGAATGCCTTGTCCAATAGATATGGAGTCTGTCCACCCTTCTCACCAGCTATCGTTGAAATATCCGCTCGGTACTACCTCATACTCAATTTCTATGCCTGAAAAAGAACAGCCATTGAAAGGGGAAATTGAAAGTTACTTAATGGAGTTGCAAAGTGGTATGCCTTCTTCATCCCAGGATTCTCAAGCATCTTCATCAAAACTTGGGCTGGATCCACAAGTAGGGCCATTAGATGATGGGTCTGGGGAAGTTTCCCTTTCCAAGGGCTCCGTTCCTATTAGCGAACCTCTAAACGCCCCATCATTGGATTTTTCTCAGCTCTTCAACTTCATACCTGTAAATGGCCCTCCCTATAATCCTTCTGTTTCAGTGGGAAACCTCGGAATGAGTTATACGCAAGAGGAGGCACATTCTTCTATGACTCAACTTCCACCACAAACCCAGGATCCACAAGATCCTAGCAATAGTATAGGTCTTGGGTCTCTGCACTCATTGTCAGCAGCTTTCACAAGCAGTCTAAGCACAACCACCACCCTACCACGATTTCATCAAGCTTTCCAATAGGATGTACAAAGCTGGCTTGTTAACTGTATTTGTAGAAATGCCTTAGGTGACCATTTTTAACTTAGTGCCTACTATAAGACATTATAAATTCTCTGCTCTTGTACAGTACCAATCTCATGAAGCCAGTAAGAAATTTAAATTAACTTTTTTTAAATGTTTTGAAAGTGTTTATTCTCAGCTGTGTTTACTTTGGTTTGTTGTTTTTTTTAAACAGTCTCATTGTATTGTTTTCATTTTCACTGCCAATTTACACATTTAAAACGTTCAGTAGAAAGTCCTCCCAGGAAAACTCGCAACACTCATCCCGTTTTTAAAACTTTTTCAACCACACCAGCTATTCCGTTTTATTGATGTCAGTGGTAGAACTGCCACTTTTACTTTTTAATATATTTTACTATTTGCAAATAATCCATTTAAAATATGTATCACAAAGATTCCTGAGATTTGGGAAAAAAATTCTCCAGTCCGTTTCCAAATCCTCTTCCCAAATGGTGACACATCTGACCTATTCTATAATGACAAATCTAAATTTTTTAAATAAATATGGAATTCAGATTTTTCTGAAAACTTGTGTGTGTATATATAGAAGTCCATATATACACATGTACATATATATAGCATTTTGACTTGTATTGAAGTCATTATAAAAGTTGTTAAGAATTTTGCCATTTTCTGGCTTAAATTTTGGTGGCCTGTTATGGATAACAGAAGAAAAAAAAATTAAGTTTAATTCTCTAAAATTAGGGCTGAACAGCATTTTGACAGAGAATCTCTGCTTGCCTAAATGACAAATGTTTCAAGTTGAATTTGGAACTGTGTTGTTGTGCTTTCGTGACTCTGGTGTAGGGAAACAGGCAAAATTAATGGCTGATCTTGAAATATAAAAGTGTTGTAATGTAGTAATGCAGAATATTTTGTCGCAGTTTTTGTTTTAATTCTTAACTTGCTGTTTTTTCTCTTTAGTAGCATAGAAAGAGTACTGCATAGGAACCTTCCAGTAGTGTATTCACATTTGTAGGCATCAGTCTTCTCCCCATTGCCACCGCCAAAGGGTGGATCGAGTCCAGCCAGAAAGTGTTTATCTATTTTCAGTTCAGAACTAGTGTGCAGTCAGAAAGTGAATGTAAATTTGCAACTACCAGTTTGTTTTGTTTTGTTTTGTTTTTATTGGAGTGATCTTTTCGGTTGTGTTACATGGTGTGTTATGTCCTCCTAAGCAACAAGTTAGATGTTAATCACACTTTCTACACCTGGGTACTTGGTTAGGGACTTTTTGCCCATTGCCAAGATTTAAAGACAGGACTCTTAGGAGTGAAGTAAAAGCATATTGCTTACACCACTTTTACCTAATGCAATATATTCTATTCCCCAACCCCTAATAACCAAAAGAGGAAAAAAAAAACCCTAAAAAAATAACCAACCCTGTGATGCAAACTAGATTTGCTGTAATTCAACAGTAACATTGTTTTCCTTGTCATTTTTGGACAAGGAATTAAAAAATGGAAATCAAGCACATTAGTATCTCTCAAACAATAATGAGGATTCGTACAAGGTTTTAAGTGGTTAAACTAAATATACTTCACAGAAACAAAAGTTGCTCCCATTTAAGGAGCTCATGCTCCGGATGTTTTATCAGTAGCTCCTACTGTTTTTTTTAATTCTAGGAGCAATATGCAGGTGTAGTTTTACTATTTTATACATATGTGTATTTAAATTTTATTACTGAAAGATAACATTTTTATAAATGTGTTTGTGTTCCAAAGGCATTAAAATAAGGATGTATTAAATAAGGAAAATACCTTCTGAAATTCTGCAAATTACTCCTAGATTTTGGGATTAGGAGCACGTTATCTCAAAGTGGGCGTTTAGCTCTGCTTCATGACTGCTTCCTCTGGTTTCTGTGAAACAGATTGCTCACTTACGTACATCTTTAGTTGAATGATTTGTTCAATATTGCTTTTTTGCCCTTCACCTTTCTAAAGGAAGGAAAAACACAGATGAACAGAGCACAAGCTGAATGCAGCCGAATGTAACTCTAGCTTAAATGAGCAACCATAACGCATCTAAGAAAAACTTGGGTTTATTCTCAATCCTTTTAATCAATCTGAGATGAAGATAAGAAGGACTTAATTCCTCCAGTGGGTTGTGTCCCACATGGAGCCGAGCATCTGCAACTCTCCCCACAGCAGAAGAAAGCTGTGAGTGCTTGGCATCCTGCAGCTGGCCCAGCAGTGTGGCCAGGCAGTGCTGCCCTCCCTGGGCAGCCTCTGGCACACAAATTTCCAGCCTGTAGCCACTTTTTATCAGCCTCAGCTGACGAAAGGCTTCATAAAAAACAAAACCCACAGACACTTTGCCAACACCCATTTCTTAGTGCGTAGCCAGAACCCTTACTACTTTGTTCGTGCCTTAGCTTCCTGAAAAGGGATTGACATTTCACTTGGCATTAGATGTACATTTCACTTGAGAAACAGAGACCTCAGACAAGATATTGAACCTCATTCAGTCAGGGTTTCAGTGGGTGGCTGCACCAAGTGTGTTTGCAGCTGAACTAGGATGTAGGGTAACATGGAAGCAGAATGACCCTTTAAGCAATACCAACACCACCAGAGTGCTTTTGAGCATCAGTTAGGCAGAGTCAATATTGGCCACTACTAAACCATCAGTCTTTAAACCCCATTTCCTTGATTTTCCATGGATTCTTGGCGGGAGGGGGGAGGGCTGGCTGATCATGCACCACTCTTTGTGCAACTTCTAAACTTCTAGTAAGGTTGTTTTGTTGTTGGTTTGTTTTTTTTAAAATATATATATTTTTGTGTACTTGTTGCTTGTGCTTTATTTAGTAGTAAATTGTGGAATAGAGTGATTTATTGTTAATTTGGCAGTAGCGGTTTTTAAAAACCATATACTGACTGAAACATGAGCCAGAGCTGATTGCTTTATTAAGCTAATAATGAATGTTAAGAGTACATATTTTCAGGATCATTTGCCTAGTGAGCTAAACTTGTATTATAGGCCAATATTTTTTAAAATAAAGCTTGGTCAACCTCTATGTTACACATATTACAAGATATAGCACTTTCAAAAAGAAAACCTAAACCTTTTAAGAAAATTTCTTACAGGTTATGCTTTTTATTATAAAACCTTTTATTATAATTTGTTTCAAGTGCCATTAGATTACATATATGTAGGCCTTTGGTATAATGCTTTGTGTACAAAATGGTAGACATTGTAATTTTAAACAGGTACATTTTTACAGTGTTTTCTTATCAATTTGCTATATTGCACAGAACCAGTGTGTCTTTCTTAAGGGTTTTACAATGGTTTTTACTAGGTTTACATGTTTCAAACTACACTGTCTTCTACTGCCATTTTGAATACCAGTCAAAAACAATTAGGAGTTTGTGCTCATCATTTGCAAACTGTGTCCTCTGGAGTTCTTGGTGGTAAACTTTGTCAAAAATATTTAACATGCAGTATTTCATACAGATTTTTTTTATCATATCCTATCATCGCTATGCTGCTGTTTGAAGTTAACTTAGGGCCTGATCCTACATCGGTAGATGCTGAGGGGATCCTGCATCATCTGTTATGTCTGTCTCATACACTGGTTTAGCAGCTTCTCCTGTATTCTTCTCAGTCTATAGATAAACTTCTGAAATATATGTACTTATCTGGTATGTAGTAAACCATTATAGCCTTAGCTGCCCATCCTGCTTCCCCCCAGTGTACAGTTTAAACCACAGCTTACTTAGCATCATGCTCAACTTACAAGTAATGCCACAGTAGTTCAAAATGTGTTTGGGTAGTCCCAAAGCTTTTATGCAATAAGGGTGTCTTACTTTTGTTGGAAGGCAGTGTCTTTTGATAACAGTTATCTAGCCCTGGAAGTGACACAGAACTATTGCTAATCATATGTAAACACTTTTCAGTATAAGCTTCAGTGGTACAGTTGAACCAGAGTGAATGTTTATCTCCTCAGAAACACTCCTGCAATATTGTTATATTGGATCATGCTGCTAATGTAACTTGGGATACAACTCCTCTCATGGTGCTACAAACCTCCCTGTCTCATTCAGATGTATTTTTACCCATAGAAAAAAAAGGACTATACTAGACCTATAGTTGTATGATATATTTTTATACTGTGACTTAATTTGTCATTAATGAACTTTGTGCAACACCACAATGTATTCATATGCACTTGCGAAAGTAAAATTTTGGGCATGCAAATTTAAACGCTGACAAGCCCAGCTCTTGTTCACAAAAATAGGTGACTGCTAGTTAATGTTAAATGTGGGCTTTTTATATGGTGTGGAGTGAAGAGCATACTATATGTTACTAAAAGCCTTAGACAAAAACTGGGAAGAGTATATTGGGGAATGATGACACACCCAAACCTGACTCGGATTGCTGAAATTATATTTTTAGCTAGTGGAAAAATTGTTTGGACTTGTATGCTAAAATGTTTTTAATGATAAAAGTTTTGAGTCAAAAAAAATAGAGAAAAAAAAAACCACAGAAAACCCTGCATTCCAGACTGAATTTGTATATGTTTCTTGCATTTAAAATTTGCTATCCTGTGATATGGGAAATTGAGTTGCTTATCATGTATATGTACTTTAAAATGTATTCACAAACTACTGTTGTATTTGTATAAAATATAGACAAAAAGATTGCATATATATTTTTGTGTATAAGCTCTGTAAAATAGCAATCACATTATGAAGCTGCAGCAGAACTTCATTTTAAACATTCACATCCAAAGAAACAGACTATTTATTGTCCACATACCCTGATTATAAAATATACCTTGCTGCTATTAAACAATAGTGCTGCAGCTTCTTGTGGCCTACAGTGTTATGTTTGCTGTACAAAAATATGTGAACTCCACAAAATATATCAATAAAATTACAGAATGGTTTTAGTTAATGAATAACTTATGCCTGGCATTTCTATAGATAATCTTGATCTGTGTGTTTGGGATTGCGATAATTACGGAGTACATCCAGTTTTGCTGGGTGTAGTTTGCAAAGGCATAACTGTCTTTCTAATTTGTGACTGGTAAAATGTCAGTTTTCCAGAATATCTTAAGGCATAAATATCTGCGTTTCATGATTTCACCAAGGAACAAATGGGATGATGCTACTGTGTCTGACAAGACAGATCTGAAGGAAGCAATTGAGTTTGCCATCAAATTGCACTTTGAAACGCTCTGAGATACTAGAAGGTGAGTATGGGGTATCCATAGTGGGACCATTCCATTGGGAGACATAGGTGAGTGATTCTCCATCATTTCAGATTAATGCAAGTTGTATACATCAATTGTTGTAGTTTGCAGGACAAACTTTAAGGGCATGGCATGTGCTAGGCACTGTATGTGGGCTGTCTCTCTACAGTATTTCCAGGAGAGACTCAGTTGCTTTGATCCCATAGATCTCCATCTGCCCGTGGCACTGACTTCTGCAGAAGCCAGACTCTAATGCCTGGGGTAGAGGTGCCTCACAGCCAGACGAGCAGCCTGCACACAACTGCAGAAAGTTGCCTCTTTTCATTCCATGCAGTTGTTCCTTAGTAGAGACTGTTTGCCAGGAAAGTAAAAGACTAGCATTTCACATTTCATTGCTTTTCGGAACATATTTTGTTAACATCTTTAGCACTGTCTGTGTTCCCTTGCTTTTGAGTTCCTCTCTTTTCCGAGTCTTGGCTTTTTAGGTTGCTTGCTGTAACCCAGTTGGAGAGAAATGATTGTTAGAGAGTTGTTGGCTTTCACCTTCTCCGCATGCAGTCATCTTTCCTTTCTAGTGATCCCTACCCCTTTCCTCCGAGCTGACTTATCACTGCTGTGCACAGGTTTCTAACTGGTTTGAGAGGGTTGGTCTTGTTACATTGAGGTCAAAAGCTCAGCAGATACTCTACAATATGAAATACTCTGCAAAACAATTTATAACCACCCACAAACACATACCCCATACACACCCCCTCAAGAGAAAACCACCCCATTCTTTGTGTTGCTGTCCTCGCTGGGCTCACTCACCATTACTGATTTAACATATCCTGCTTTTAAGCATATACCCTCTAGGAATTCCATCAGCCTCTGCAATAATTGAAATGTGATTGCACGGATGACATCTGTGTTTTATCCAGAGATCTCTTGGTGTAATCCCTCCTGAGTTTCCTTGTTAAATTCAGAGCCACAGGCATCTTGCCTTCTCTGTCTCCTGTAACCTCCTCTTTCCAAAACTTGCATAAGAAACTGCAGAAAAATGGTTCTGTAGTGTCCTCTATACCTGGTCTCACTGTCCTCCAGGAGTGGAAGAGGAAGGGTATTCCGGTTTTCCTGTTCACTCTCCCTCACTCTTCACACCTTCTTTTCCTTTCCGCATACAAGCATGCCCTAGTATGAAAAATGGTTTTTGACAGAGAAATCCAGAACTGAGGCAGAGCTACTGCTGCATGAGAAAGATCTGAGCAGCTATATGCTGTTGGCATCCCTGCTTTGCAATTCAAAACATTTTATTAAATCGGATAGAAATTAAGTTTTCGAAAGTGGCAGCTGCCATAGTTGGCACAGCAAGGATTGGCGATCATGAACAGGCAGCAAGTGGGACAGCAAGATAAACTGCTCCAAAATTTACTCTGGACTTAATAGTTTGAGAATTATATAGGAAGATTAACTGGTGCTTATCAGCAAATAAACAGCAACACTGTCTTTCTGTTTTGAACAACACTGGAGATAATGGTGTTGAAAATGACAGACCCCAGAAGCAGTGTGATGTTTTGAGTTCCTACTCATGTGCTATATCCCAGGTAATTCAATATGAACTTTCTCTACTCCTAATAAAGGAATAACAACTTGTCTGGTATTTTTATTTTTCTATAATTACATTTACATATATTTATTATAATGGTCTGCATGTCCTCAAGAAATGAACATTTTTGGAGAAATAAGTATTTGAAAAAAACACAGTGAACGATTCTGTTCTTCGTTGTTATTGTCATCACTCAGCCTTGTCTCATTTTCTCATTTGGAGATATTTGTATCACAAGATCACCAGCTACAAAGCTAGTTTGCCTCAGAGAGGACTGAAGAGACATCAGCTGTCAGCTGAGCACTCTGAAAACAGGCCTATGATAATGCCTGCTGTGGCTGAGCTGGGAATCATTTGACTTGATCTCTTGGTAGTTTACCCATGGGGCTGATTCTCACCATTGTGCTGAACTGCCATGTACAAAGAATGGTTTAGTGTCATTTACATGTAAGTCAGATCTCTGCTAGATGTGTGTTAAGTAGTGCAGAGAACCTGAATAGTCACGGTTTCTAAAAATCAGTATGTTGCTTAAACTCTGGTGAATGTATGTGTGCACATGTACGTATGTGCATGCTGGAAAAGCTGATATATTAGTTTTGTGGTTTTTTTCATTTTGGTTTCCTCCAAAAGGTTTAAGTGTTTGTGTTCTAGGAGTCCAAAGTGAATCATATTGTTTGTTAAGGTATCCCCTAGTTAACACAGCATGTGGTTTCCCAGGCAAGCTGGAAGAGCTTCTTCCAATTACCTGATTAATCTATGAGAGACAGCAGTTTATCTAAAGGGTGCACAGACTCCTGTGAGGAAGGTGTTTGTCAGCTGGCCTTATGTACTCCTAGATAGAATTTCAGCGGAAAAGTTCTATAGGCTGTGCCTCTGAATTCAGGCTCAACTCTGGCTTACTGGCTTTTGTGTTAAATTGTTACACACATGGTCATGGGTAAATCCTTAAAGTTCCCTCACAAGCACTTACATTGAAAATAAAAATAAAATACAGGCTTTGTATGGTTTCAGGGCATGCCAGAAGTAAGCAACATCTGAGCTGTAACATAAGAGTGCCAAATATCAAACATTCACGACAAATAAACACAGACTAAACTCCCAAACTTTCTGAAGTCTACCCTCACCTGAAAATTGTCTCCTTGTATTTTGTCAGTGTTTGGCTCCTTACGGCAATAAAGTATTACAGGGTTGCCCCATAGTTTATATGCTCTGTTCAGCTTAGGCTGAATTCAGCAGTATTTTTACAAGAAGCTTCTGCTTACTTGCTGAAAGCCTTGCAACAATGTACTTGAACTGTATGACCCATTTTAATGTCAGGCTTAAAACCCTTTAACAGAAGGCAAACTCCGAGAATTTGCTGTGCCCCACCAGAGTACCCAGACCATCACTTCAGAGCCACCAAATTTAGCTGATTCTCTTGCGTCTTCCCATCTACAACTCTCCAAAGAGGCAGTGTTTGCAGGAAGCCACCACATTTGCTATGGCAGTGTATTTAATACACATCACAGAGCTGGACATGATCTGTGTTGTGCAGGCTGCTGGGAGAGACTCACCCTTTATGCATCAGTTGAGACATCAGCATTAAATCCATGTACCTGGCAAAGCAGGAGCCTCCCAGCACTAGATATAGCACTAACATTACTTGCCTGGGTCCTTTGCTGTTTCTGATTAGTTTTTCTCATTAAGCAATGAAGCTGTTTTCTAGTCCTTAAGCTACAAGTCTTAAATTCCACCACTGTATTTTGCATTTCCCTGTGACCCAGCAAAGTCAGCTTTGCTCCAGGGTCAAGACTGCAAAACCAATCTTGGACAATTTGGCTGAAAATACTGTATAAGGTGCCTGCCATGTGACAGCAGTCAACCTGCCAGGGTAGGTGTCCATCTTTGTATGGCCAGAAAATACTGCTGTGGGTGAGAGCCTGTATTTTACATTTCGTCTTTATCCCTAAGTTTGGATTATTTTAGCTTGTCACAAGGTGCTCTTTTGAAATTGTGGTAGTAAGCTAGAGCAGCAGGTCTCAGATTGTTATCCCTGGTCCGCCTTGGTCACTGAGACCCCTCTAAGTTAGCTGTGAAACCTCACCTGCCTTTCCAGTGGGTCCAGTTAAAACCTCAGTGTGTTCAGGTAAGGAGAGCCTTTGCTTCATGCTCTTGAACACATGGAGAAACCTTACTGTAAAGGAAAAAAAAGCATCAAACAGCTGCTTGGCAATGTGTGTTTGAAACTTGATCTGCTTATTTATAAACTGGGGTTTAACCTTTTAAAATGTTTATTATTATTATGTCTCAGCAGTAAAATAACATCACAGTTCTTGCAGATGTATTTTTCCTTTGTGTTTGGGTTTACCTTTCACTACTTTAATGAAAACTGGCTTGTATTTGCAGTTCCAAGGTGTCATTTGTCTCACCAAAACAGCCAAACTCTGAAACATGAACTGGATTCTTTTCTGGTTTGTGCTTGTAGTAAAAAAAAAAAAAAAAAAAAGGTGGTTAATCAGTGGCCTATCTTCAGAACAAGCCTCCATAGGGACTGGCTGCAGACAATGCTATCACTTACACCTGTGCAATTGATCATATCAGAATCCCTTTCAGGTAACTCTGAATATCATTTGAGGTCTATGAGGTGTGACTGGAAGCAACACTTGGATTATGAAACACTGTGCATGAGGAGAATTAGGTTCATCATCAAATCCTAAACTGAGATCAGAGGGACTCTTAGCAAAAGGAGAAAAAAGAAAACTTTTGATTTCAAACAGAGAAGAAAACCTCTCAGAAGTCGCTAAGCCACAGGCTAAGGAACTGTCTTGCTTTGAGTAGGACTGTAATTTAAGTACTGAAGAGCTACATTTGGCCCCTTTAGCAAGGTTACAAAGTAACCTAGAAGAAACACAATGCTACCTCTGTATTATAAGGCAGTTCTTAGAAGCCTCTGGATAGCCAAGCCTTCAAGGGATTGTTACATGGTACAACAACCAAATGTACAAAGACATAAAGTAATGATTGTGGAGAAGTATATAACTATACACTCCTAAACTCTCTGAAGTCAGTTCCAATCCCCAGCCCTATCCTTCACCTGTTTTGGACAAAACTGGCTATTAACCACAAGAGTGATATACCTTGATCAAAACAAAACTGGTGTTTGGTATGTGTCGTGTGTTGTGCTGGGTTACATCCATACCAGCCCTTTAAGGCCCTTGGTATCGGGGCTGACTTCTCCTGTCCAGTGACCAAGCAAACTGCAGTAGTAACTAACAACAGTGGCAAACAAAGATTTTCTATATTCCTGATATGCAAGTGAAATATGAATGGGGGGAACTGAGCGAGATTGTGTATTCCTTTTCATCCAGAGGCACAGATGAGATTGGGCAGCTGGTGCAGCATTGGATGCACAGGTACCTGCACTGCAAGTTTTACTTGCCGAAATACAACACACGAGCTTGGAACAAACCTATTGCTGCTGCAGTTTATCGTAGCTGGGACATATTGCAGCCAACGGGACACTGACTGTGTGCTTCCCTCCTGTCACTTTTACAAGTTCCTATTGCTTTCTGTGCTGATGGCTTCTGGCTCCTACAGCTTCCTTTTCCCTCATGGAAAAGGCCATGGGAACAGTGTGGTTGGAGGCTGCTGAGGGTTGCCCTGAGGAAGGGTGGCTGGGAGGGAAGGGGCAGCTTGTCCCCAGCAGCCGTGCTCCCCTCTGCAGGTGGCTCCTCAGCCTCGCTGGGGGCCCACCCCAGCCTGCAGTAATGCTGGAGCTAAACGGGGCTGTGAAGCTTAGCAAGGATGTCCTACAGCCACTGTTGCTCCAGGGAAGTCACTGGGCCAAATCACCAATGGATTGCAGGAAAACAATGTTTATTAAGAATAAAAGCCTGCTTGCATTTAAATCCGATTTAATTGTGTTCACATTGAAGGACTCTGGATATTCCCTTGCTTTGGTCCTCAGCAGTAAGCTTGAGGCAGCAGTAAGCTACACTGAGGCACTTTAGATCCCAAAGAATGCCCCTCTTCCTGTTCAAAAATTCAGTGTATTCCCCAAGAACAATACAACAATGCCTACCATGGCAGGGCAAAACAGAAAGGTTTCTGACAGAAGAGGGTAACAAGAAAATTACCTGAAAAGATAACAAAAGGACAACTGACAGAAGTGGGCATAGAGTTTGGAAATAATAATATGGAAGGTCTGATATATCCTTTCAAATGTGATTTCAATCAGCGAAATTTGGAAACAGCCCTAATCCTTGCTGTTTTATAGCATTCACAGTCATCAGGTACGCTGCTATAGTTGTCAGCTTAACAGGTCCACTCTCAGTCTCTTCATCCACACATCCTTCTACCTATGCCTCTCCACACCCAGCTTTCCCTTTGAGTTTCACTGCCACCCTAACCTGGTGAAAATAGGCCTGGAGAATTCAGAGCAGAAATGTCTTTCTGGTGCTTTTGTATGCTATATGGCACAGAAGCCCACTGAAGAATTGGAGCCCTAACAGCACTCGGAAAACAGGCATAAAAATCTTTTCTCTCTCCCATGTAGCTTCATCTGCTTCCTGCAGCTTTTCATTTCCATCACAACTCACCTGCCCAGAAGACATTCTCTGCAAAGATTGGAAATGAAGACTTCTACATACAAGCATAAAATCATAATACTGCTCAAGAAAGTAAAGTAAACACCTGTTGTCTCCATGGCTTATTTCACTGCGCATTTAAAACTACACTAAAGATCCTCTGGTCCTCCCCCTACCCCCAAAACATCCCTGTGTAAGTGATGATGAGCCAGAGAAATGTCCCAAAGTGGGGGTAGCCATAGGATATTACTTGTCTGGCTCCTGCTGTACAAGGGAAAGCTCACAGAGCGTGGTAGCACCTGACAGGTCCAGGGGCCTCTTGCACTGCCAGAGTCCCTTCTGGGAGGTGCCAGGAAAGAGGAGCTCTGTGTTGTCAGGCAGTCCCATCTGTAGGAACTGTCTCACACACGGCCATTGAGAGGTCTCTTGGCATCCCTTAGTCTTTGGCTCTCATTTGTTAACAACTCCTATTAGCACCTATTTATCTAAATCTTTCCCAGTCTGTCTGTTTCACACTACCAGGTGATAACCCAGACTCTCCATTCTTATTCATCTGTGGTCCAAGTTTGTTTCCCTGTGAATTGCTATGGCAAATTTCTCCTGATAGTCCTAAATCTCAGTACTGGGGAAGATCTCCATCACTGGTTCACTATGGAGTGATGTCTTTGAGACCCTCTGGTCGAGCTGACCTAGAGTTCAAGGAGGGTCAGAAGATGGCTTTGGGACACCAGGTTTGTGTGCAAAGGTGAACAACTGAACCCATCTCACGGTGAAGAACACTCCAGTTCTGCTTGCACATGGGTGCTCTTGAAACCCCCCCTCAGTGGCCTGTGCTGCATTTTACGCATTCAGAGAATAAAAAAAGTAACCAACAAAAATGAAAAGAAAACACCAAGAAAACTCTGCAGGAATTGCCTGCAGAGCCGGTGCTGCCCAGAGGTAACTCTAGAGAAAGAGGCACTGTTGGTCTGAAGTCCCATGGCAGAATCTGTACTGAAAAATCTGACATCCAGAGGACGGTTCTGAAGAGTGAGGAGGTGGGAAATAGGGTCCAAGCTTTCCAATATATTTGTCAACATTTACAGAAAGGTACTGGAATATTTAAAAGTCCTTAAGACCTGTATAGGTCCCATAAGGGTGCTCTGCTATGTGGGCAGTACAGCAGGTACCAAACACTATGGCAGTTGGCATGAGCACTGCAAATACGTGAAAGGGTCAAAATTCAAACAAGCCCTTTGAAAAAACACTGGGACCACTAACACAAAATTATGTTTGTTTGATTTCTGCCAGAACAGCTCTGTAAATTCAGCAATACGTTTTCTAAGAAGGACTCAGAAATAAAACACACACCTGTAGTAACTGCATGAGGAATGGGAAGATGATGAAATATTTATGTGTAATTCTAGTTACTATATCCAAAGGATGATACAGAACAATGATTTGTCTTTATGCTGCTTCTAAGGTTGAGGTCCTGCATGGGCAAAGCTGAGCAGCCAAATCAGTCCCCCTTGTGCCAGTCATGTTGAAGTGGTAGGTTCCTACAAACATATTTTTATGTTTATGCCTGCCATAGGGTCATCAAAGGTTAGCACTCCCCACTTCAGCTGCATCCACTGACAGACTTTGGGCTGTTTAATGCACCTGATGCTCATTATTTCTGCCTGGAGCCATGGTGAAACCAGTCTCTGCTTTATTTACTCCTGGGGCATTTTGCTAGAGGCATTCAATGGGCAAAACATATTTCTTTTTCTTTTGAGATTAGAAATGATGTGAAATACTTATGAGTTAATGATTTTTTTAGCTTTAAATCCATTTGCCTTGACTTTCTAGAGATTTGCTTCAGGGCTGGAGAATGTCTCCAGGTGAACCTGATTTGGTTCTGACAGTTGTGACAGATGCAGTTCATTTGGGGGAGGGAGGGAGAATGGTGAAGGGAGGATAAAAGGCTTTGGAAGGCAGTTTAGGGCCCTTTCTGTCAGGGAAGCCTTCTAGTCTTCTGTCTTAGTAACTGCCTGTTGTTTTCTCCTTCATATTATGCCATCACCTATTCCTCTGAATTGTTTTCTTTCTTTTGAGTATTCCCCCTCTGCGGATTTGCGCCCCTGCAGCAGCCCTTTAGTTATCCCTGGCAAAGACATCAAAAGCCTTTTGGGGGGAGCTCCTTCAGCCAGGACTCGTCGCTTGCCTCCACGCCTGTCCTGGTGCTGCATTGACTGGGAGCAGCTCTGCCTCCTGCAGCCCTTAGGATCTGGGGGCTTTGGCTCAGTCTACAAAGCCACCTACCATGGTGCAACTGTGGCTGTGAAGCAGGTGAAGAAGAGCAGCAAAAACCAGCTGGCGTCGTGGCAGAGCTTCTGGGCTGAGCTGAACGTGGCGCAGCTGCAGCACGATAATGTGGTACGTGTGCTGGCTGCCAGCACCTGTGCCCCGGCCAGCGAGAACAGCCTGGGCACCATCATCATGGAGTACGTGGGAAACATCACCCTGCACCATGTAATTTATGGCACTGGGCATGCGTGGAGACAGGGGGAGGATGATGAGGGAGGGTGTGGAAGGAAGGCCCTGAGCATGGAAGAGACTGTGTGCTATTCTTGTGACATCATGACAGGCTTAGCCTTTCTGCACTCCCAGGACATTGTGCACTTGGACCTGAAGCCCGCAAATGTTTTCATCACTGAGCAGGGTGCGTGCAAGATTGGAGACTTTGGGTGCTCCCAGAAACTGGAGAAGGGCTTGTCCCAGAGCCCCCACGTTTGCCAGCAGGGGGGCACGTACACACACCGTGCCCCTGAGCTCCTCAAGGGGGAGAGGGTCACTGCCAAAGCAGACATCTACTCGTTTGCCATCACGCTCTGGCAGATTGTTATGCGGGAGCAGCCGTACCTGGGGGAGCGGCAGCACGTGCTCTACGCCGTGGTCGCCTACAACCTGCGCCCTTCGCTGGCAGCCCAGGTGTTCCACGAGTCCCCCGCGGGCCGGACGCTGCAGAGCATCATCAGCTGCTGCTGGAAGCCCAATGTGGAGGAGCGCCTGAGTGCAGACCAGCTGCTTCCCAGCCTCAGGGCCCTCAAGCAGAGCCTCTAGGAAAACGCAGGACTCTGTTTCTTTTGTCAACTTTTCTTTCCCTCCACCCTTCCTCTGACCGTAATTAATTTAGCCCCTGTGTGATCTAAAGGCTCTGTTGCTGTTTTTTATACTTAAAAAAAAAAAAAAATAAAGAACCCAAACTGTTTTGATATAAGAAAATTAAAAATAAAGAGATTTAATGAAACTGTGGGGTTTTACCCTGAAAGGGGATAGAGGCAAAGATCAAGATGTTGGCAGATATGACTTTTTCTGGGTCATGTGTTCTGTGCTGCCTTTCTCACTAGGAAATGTGATGTGCAGAAAAATTGTTGGTTGTACGTAAGTGAAGTATAAATAAGGGCCTGCTTTTGGAAGGTTCTCTATATATATACCTTTTGGTATTTTCCAAGTGTCAGATACGAGTAGTTCTTAATACCAGCTAGGGTAGTGCATTTGAGCTTTTCTTCTTCTTTTACCAAGGAATGAGAATGTATCACAAATCAATGAATGCAGAAAAATAAATACAGTGTCAGTGTTCTATTTAACCGGTTCTTAGATGTCCTTAATTTCAGTAATTATGCTTCTGATATAGAAAATATGAACTACCTACATACTTCTGAAATAAAGAACCTTTTTGGCAGTCTAAGGCTACTCAGAGGAAGAAGATGCATTAACAACCTGTCCTTTTTATAAGACTTCCCTGCTACCAGGTGTGTTAGTAGCAATTTGCTAGTTAGAACATTGTAAATTTTGAAGTAATTTTGAAGTATTCTGCACATTCTGTGCAGGATAAAGTTTTTAAAACTTGAAGGGAAAACAAGAATGGTAAAGGGAGGATAATTTGTGCTTCATAACTCATGGGTCAGTATTGGACAAGATACTGGAAGTACTGAAAAGGGAGCTTACTTACAGCAGTAATAATGTTCCTCTGCTGGTGCTCAAAGCATACACTATTGAACTATCCTTTGCACTGCTTATGTCTTATCTACTATCTTTCCTAATCTGGTTGTAGTGTGTCTGAGAAAGGAAGTGCTGTAGGCAATGCTGAAGACAAAAAGCTCTGATCCCTGATTTATCAGAACTGATAATTGTACATCTGAACCCTTATCTGGAGCTGCCTGCTGTAGCTGATATTGCCATTCTGCTCAAAGCCTCTGCTTCTTTTTAAGACAGGGGAAAGAGTGATGTTTCAGTCAAATTGTTTTTCTTCTTTACCCTTCCTCCCCCTTGCTTCCATTCTGGAAAAAAAATTCCCAAAGGAATTGAGCCAGTTTCCTGATTTCTGAAACACATCTGTTCTTAGCCCCGTGAAATCCTGGAAATGAGCAACTATGTGAATTTGAGATGATTCTGTAGGTCTTTATGGTATTTGGGTTGGTAATTGAAATTAATGGTTTATAAAGCTTAACTATTTCTTGGTCTTCTGTCCCACTTAAGTGGAAATATAAAATGCTGGCTGGAATAAAAAAAACCTAAAGTAAATTCTGGAAAATAGTTCTCATGTTTCTCTGTCAAAATAATTATGCTATAGAACTAGAACTTCTTTTTGTGTGAGTGTGTTGCATAACTTATTTAATAAAGTTGTTTTATAGATGTTATTATGATAAGTCAGTTACATTTGAAATGATTAGCTGAGGGCATATAAGATAAAATTTTAGATAAAGCCATTGAGATGCCTCATCTTAACATCAAGCCTTAAATAAAAGGCAGGTTTTTTCTGCAGTTTTCTTCTGCAGTTTTCAAAAGAATAAAAAATTGAATTAATTTTTTTTTAGTAGTTCCTCAATGCTTATGTGTTGTATTTATTTTACCAATCTAGGAAGCTTGTTGCTTATACTGCTAGAAACCTCTGATTTTTTGCTTAATGATACTTTAGCATCAACAAGTGCTACTCGAGTCTCTGTGAAAAATCAAACACCCTTCAAATTCTCTGTTGTACTTGACAGAAAGATACTGAATGGCCAAGATCTACTCTTGAAGTATAATCAGCTCTGCAGATGTTTCTGTCAATTTTATGGGGTTCTCTTTTGATAGTGTGAGAGAGAACGCTGCACAGCACTCAAGACGTAGGCACACCATACTTTGCTGTCATAATGATGGTCTCTATTTTTTATTAAATTCTAAGGTTTGTTTTGTTTTTTGATTGCTGATGAGCTCTAAGTTATTACTAATCAAGAACTGTCTCAAGCCCAACAGCTCAGAATCCATCGTTCTATGTGATGATGATAATTTTGTCTGTTTGCCTCACTTTACACCAATATACCTTGAATTTCTTTCTGCCAGTTTGTAGCTGCCCCTTGCAATTAAATAACTCCACCATCAGTAAATTTGTTTATCTTCTGGCTCCCCGTTTTGCACTTCATTTGTGGAGGTGCTGGGCAGCAGGGGATCCCCTGAACAGAAGTGGGCACTTTCTCCTGCTGAGAGGACTGACAGTTTTACCCCTTGTGCCTATATTTTGACTTATCGAGCCCCAAGTTTTCTCTCCTAAGTGTGGCTGCTACTAGTACCTTTCAAAAGTTTGTGGTGAAGGATTTTTCAAATACCTGTGGAAACCCTAAGGGAACATATCAATCAGTGCCTTATCTACATGCTGTCAGTGCTCCTAAAGAATTCCAATACAATCCAACACAATTGTGAAGTGCAATTCTTCCAACCAAAGTAATATTGGCTCCTTCTAAACAAATAATGTCTACGTAGTTATTTCCTTTAATATACAATCTGCTAATGTACAGATGTCAATCAAGTAATTAGGAAATTTATTTTTTAAAGACTTCCCTGAGATATGATCCTGGAGAGAAGGGCCAGCAACACCTGGGTGATTTTCAAGGATTGCCTTCTCCAAGCTCAAGATTGGTCCATCCCCATGAGCAGGAAATCAGGCAAAGGTGACAGGATGCCTCCAAGGATAAACAAGGAGCTCCTGATTAAACTCAAACATAAATAATGAATATGCAAGAGTACAGAGACCAGTGTGGGGTCTGAAGCAAGGAAGATTTACTGTTGGTAAAGAAGGATCAGGTTAGGGAACATTGAAACAAACAAGACGTACAGAATTTGGTAGGACCTGATGGGACGCATTCACAAATGCTGACAGAGCTTGCCAATGTCATTGCCAGGCAACTCTTGGCTAACTTTGGAAGGTCATGGTGCTCAGGAGAGAATTCTGAGGTCTGAAAGAAAACAAATATGACTCTTGTCTACAAGACAGCCAAGAAGGAGGATCTGGAAAACTTAAAGCCAGTCAAGCCTCATCTAAATCCCTGGAAAACTGGTGGAATGAATAATTTTGGAAATCATTGCCAAACATAGGAAGGACAAAAAGGTAATTGGGAGTAGTCATCAGGGATTATTGAAGAGGAAATCATGCTTGACCAACTTGGTAGCCTTTTGCAATGAGATTATGGGATGCTGGAGGGCAGTGGTGGTTGCTTATCTTGACCTTAGTGAGGGTTTTAGCACTGCTTCCCATTACATCCTCATAGAGAAACTGATGAAGTACTAACTAAATAGTGGAAACTGAAAATTAGCTGAGCTACTGGGCTCAAAGTGTTGTGATCAGTGACGTGAAATCCAGTGGGAGACCAGTCATTAGTGGTGTACCCTAGAGATAGACACTGGGCCCAGTGCAGGTTTACATCTCCGTTAAAGGCTTGGATGATGGCATGGAGCACCCTCTGTGAGTTTGCAGGTGCTACAGAATTGGATGGAGCAGTCAATATCTTGGATGGCTATGCTGGTGTCCAGAGAGACATTACCAGGCTAGAGACATCTGCTGATGGCAACCAGTGCAGGGAAGTGCAGTGTCCGGCCCGTGGTTGTGGATAACCCCGTGCACCAGGACGCACCTGGGGCCAACAGGTTGGAAAGGAGTTCTAGAGGAAGGACCTGGAGCTGCTGGCAGACACCAAGTGGAACATGAGCAAGCAATGCACCCTTGCGGCAAAGGCGGCCAACAGCATCTGGGGTGCAGCCCAAAGGCTGCTGCCAGCTCTTCCGGAGCGCTGCTAGGAAAGGTTTTTCAGTCCCCGGTGTTCACCCAGCCCTGCTGAGACACCTCGGGGGATCTGCGGTCGGCTCAGGGCTCTGCCGGAACAAGGAAGGCACGGATGTACTGGACCAGGAGTGCAGCAAAGGGTCATTAAGTTGATCACAGGATTGGAACCTCTGCATGTGAGGAGAAACTAAGAGATGGAACTGCTCAGCCTGCAAAAAGAAGACTCGGGGGATCTTACTGGTTTGTAGAAGTACTGATGGCAGGCAGTAAAGATGGAGCCAGTCTCTTCTCAGTGGCGCTCAGTGACAGGACAAGATGTAATGGACACAAATAGAAGGACAGGAAACCCCATTTAAACGCAAGAGAAAACATTTTTATTGTGAGGATGGTCAAACACTGGAACAGGTTGTTCAGAAGGGTTAGGGAGTCTTCATCCTTGGAGATACTCAGAACCCAACTGAACAAGCAGCTCTAGTTGACCCTGCTCTGAAGAGGGGGTTGGACTAGACAGTCTCCAGACGTCACTTCTGACCACAGTAGTTCTGCAATTATAATAACTTTTATAGATATTTGAATTTCAGACAACTCCTGAGTTTTCTGCAAC
This sequence comes from Orthonyx spaldingii, assembly GCA_013397795.1. NCBI lineage: Eukaryota > Metazoa > Chordata > Aves > Passeriformes > Orthonychidae > Orthonyx > Orthonyx spaldingii. Next base: position 139,310 of record VZTJ01006619.1, read on the forward strand.
AATGCTTCTAGCTTGAGCCTATTTTGTGTTTCCTTCAGGGACAATGCACATGCAAGGATCGCTCTGATTCCTTGCAATGGCTTTTTTGTCTTGGGGGGAGAAAAGCTTAAAATGTTTAAGTGCAGGTAGGGGAGTATTAGTTTGGTTGGGGTTTTTGGTTGGTTTTTGTTTGTTTGTTTTTGTTTGGTTGGTTGGTTTTTTGTATTTTTTCTTTTAGAAACCTGACATGAATAGATCTACCCGTGAGTCTTGGCAGATTTCTTGTTCTTGATATTCTGAAAATGAAAAATTATGGAGTTTATGTTATTTCCTTGAAGTTTTTTTCCATCTATTTTTATATGTAATCCACCAGACTTTTATCCTGTTTTCTTCCTTTGGACCCAGCTTCAGGTTTTTAAAAGATTCCTTCCTGCTTCTAAAGCTGGAATGAACTAATGAGTGTAGCTGCACTTTGCTCTTAACTTTGTCACACTTGCATATCTCCAAATAAAGTGTTAGTAGAAGGCACATGATGCTAGCAGAGCAGTTGCAGACAATTGTGTCACAACTCTAAGGGGATTCTGTTCATCCAAATGTTTCCCTTTCTGTAAATTGGTTTTGTACTTTATCTCTCCTTCCCCACACATACATATGCAACACAGTTCCAGATGGTTAACAAGACATGGTTATAAGTTATAAACCTTAAGGGCTACTTGTACCTAGTTTATTTATTCTCTTTGTTTCTGGAACTGACTGCCAGCAGGTTGAACAGCCTAAACAGACGATTTATTGAAGTATTGCACAGATTCAGATGATGCAGCATCAGTGTAAGTCTAGGAATGGTGGTATTGGATTGTCTTTCCTGGCCAGGTATGCTCTATTCAGGGCATGAGTTATCTGGTGCTAAGAACATCAAATAAGAGCAGACCTCCTCAAATAAGACTCACCACATATCTTGACTGTGTTCTGAGGAAGGAACAAAGCCTCATTTCTCTCAGCTGGTAAATGTAAAGGTCAGATCTCTCGCTTCTTACTATCACCTGAGTTCCACAGCTTGATATAATTATTTTCCTTGGAAACTCAACTATTCTGGTGTTTAGTTTTGGTTGGTTGGTTGGTTTTGGTTTTGGTTTTAGTAGCTGCAACCTAAGTGCTGCTAATTTTTTTTTGTTTCTGGAACCCTGGGATGCCATGCCACTGTGGCCAGTTTCTCAAGGTGAGCTGCTTTTTGTTTTATGTTGTCTGTCCCTAAGTAGCACAAGCTGCCTCTCAAACTTCCAGCTCTGCAGCACTGAGAGCTAACTATTCAAAACTGGATGGGTTAGCTCCTGCCTCATAGCAGTCTGGGGTAACCACAGCCTGCATGGAAACTTCAGCTCTTGCTCATTAATCTCCCAGTACCTAACTACCAAACCTGGTTGCATTTACTAATTTTGGAAAGTACATATAAAGAAGATACTGTAAAGTGCTTACATTCTCATGGGTAGTAATCAACAGCAGTAGCCCTGGACATATTAACCACATTACAGTGCTATATTTTGTGCTTTCTTGGTTATACAGATAGTATTGTTCACTAAGGGAAAGCATGAGTTGAAAGTTCTAATTCTGGCCTTTTTTTCTTTTATTTTGTAACAAATGGCATTCACCATCCCAACCTCCCGACACATCTTCTTCCTCAAATGGGCATGTGTGTAAAACTTGACAGGATGCACTTAAGAGGTTTTATGTAATTTTTCCTAATTCAAACTCAATCCCCGGATAAGAGCAAATACTAATTAGTGCTGGAATGGTTTTAGGTCAAAATTAATTTTTTTTTCATGCCTTACAATGAAAAGCAACTTCTACATGCTATCCTGAGTTCTGTGAAGTGCAACAATTATTTTAGCAATCAAGTGATTAAAAGAAAGACAAAAAAGTTGGCTAGAAGCATGGTAACTATGCAATTGTAATAAACAGTTTCTAGGAAGAATGAAAAAGAAGGAAAAGCATGGAAGTTTATCATTCCGTATTAATCTTCACTTACTATAGCTATTACTGAAGGTTTAGTGGCTTTGGATCTCAAGTAGAAATATCAAAAGACATTTCATAATAGGTTTTAAGAGAAGCTAGCATAAGCTACAGTTCTGGTGCTATGCTCTTTATCTGGCTTGTTCTGTTGTTTGCTCCTCTTCCCTTCTTTTTTTTTTTTTCTTCCCCTTGTATTATGCTTTTTCTCAACCCAGAAAGAAAGTGGTGACATCACTGTTTCCAAACAATAAAAATACTGTGTAACTTGGAAGTGGGCACATCCTCAGTTCAGAAGGTAGGATGGGAAGCATGAAAACATAAGTCTGAAGATGTATGGGTTGCTTCTGTATTCTGTGGTAAAATATACCACAGCAAAGAAAACAAACAAAAACTGTTCTACACAATATACCGCAAATATTTGTAAATTCAACGGGACTTAAGTGGATGCTTACTATTCAACTTGTCCATAAATTTTTGCAGTGTTAGCATCTGTGTTCATAAATTCATCTGCTAGAAAAAAGACAAAAATAGGGATAGGAAATGAATGGTTCTTTTTAAAATTAACTGTACTTGGAATATGTTACTTTTACTTTGTTCTAGCTATTTATCTGTTGCAAATACCTTCATGCAGTGCTCAAAGAGCCTCTTTCTATGCTTCAGTTAACCCAGCTGCCAAATATTTGTCTGCCTGTCAAACAAAAAGCCTTAAAACCAGTTAAAGAAGGCAAATGGAACAAAAAAAGTCTACTGGCATCTATCCCAGTCTGCCAGTAGCTAAGGATGCCATGGGACAATTTGACAGTAGAGGCACCACCATCCACCCCTGGACTTGTCCGAGCACGAGGCTGAGTTTTTCTGTCAACCCAGCCTGAAGTTCAATGGCCCAAGTGTTCAGCAGAGGAGGGAGGTGATTGCATTTGCCTTTGCAGGGCACCTGGGATAATAGAGTAATTCATAACTTAATAAATATTCTACTGCACATGTGCCAGGCTACAAAGACCAAAGCAGGCTGCAAATTGGAAATGTAAATGTCCAGTTCTTTTTAAGTCACTCCCCCCACAAGGAAAATCAGTTTCATTTTCAAGCCATGTATTTTCCTCAACCACTTAGGGATGGTGAAAGGGTTTTGATTCAGATATGGCACAAATGAAGCTGGTCCCAGACACAAACAGAGAAAGTTGCACCTGAACAGAGATTGTAAAAAAGCTGAATGTAAGTAAGGAAATTGATAGGCTGGGGAGGCTGGATTTCTCTTAGTAGTAGTTAATAGCATTTATTACACAAGTAAGTTTGGGGAGATATATACTTTTTCCACATGTTTGTTTTATTCTAATCTAACAGTTCCATTAAAATGGTTTACAGATAAAACCTACATGCAAAGCTTTTGAAGGAACGTATCGTTGCACTGACATGCCAAAAAATGAATGTCACACAGATTTCTCTTTGTTAAGAAAGTGACAGAACTCCAGACCTCCCTTAAAGTTGTCAATCCTTGAACAGCTTTTGGGAGTGGAATGATTGTTATTAAATGTTTTCTGAATGAAAGGGGAAAAGTAGATATTCCTAAAGCTTAACAAATCATTCCTGCCAACAGCTGACTTTCAGAGGAAATAAATTTTTTAAAATGTTACATTTTTAGAAATGTTTCATGGTTGCATAGTTTGTTTAAAAAGTTGTATATTGAATTGCAAACAGCATTTGAAAAAGTGTCCTGAACATAAAAATCAGCACTACCTGACTAATGATTTCAAAAGAGCCATTTGCCCAGGAAGACAAGGGAGGGGGCTGGAGGAGGCAAGGAGACAAGGCAGAAACAGGGAGAGAGGAGATCCCCCAAAATCCAAAATTCCTTTCAATCGGTGAAGTTCTCACTGAAAAATAAGTTTATGCTGGCATGTGGCTTTCTTTCTGTGTTGAATGTTGGAGATACCCACCCACTAGGCTGTCACTGTATGACTTAAACTAAGGTCTTGAACTACTGCTTAAAATTAGATAAAGTCATTGATTCAGTTCAGAGTGGTCACCTATTACCACCAGGTCAGAGTAGTTAATTATTGGTTAGTTAATTAATTGGTTAGTTAAAAGAAGCATAGGCTTCATCTCCCAGCCCCTCAAAACTCCAACTGCTCTTGAAAATGAAAACCTAATTTTAAATGCTCTGCAAAACATTACCAGTCCCCAAACTGCCTGAGAGGTTTTTTTCTTTCTTTCTTTCTTTCTTTCTTTCTTTTCTTTATGATTGCCCTATTACTAGTTATGATTCGTTAGTGCTATATTTAAGTAGCACCAATGATTTGGCAATGTATGCTAGTATATAAGTAATGGTAGATTATTCATTGGAAATTTCCTTTATATACGGAAGATTTTAAGAGTCAATTTTCTGTATCCAAGGTGTGCTGCTGGTTTTGCCTTTTTATTTCCAGGAAAAATGGGAAAAAATGGGAAACAATTCCTACATATTAGCATAAACATTTGTTCCTGCCAGAACAAAGGGATTGGCTCTACCTCACACCAGGAACACTTCACAAGAGTCTGTGAGAATCACTTACTCCTCCAAACAGGTAAGGGACTCTCTAAATGAAATACACCCGTGGCAGTGTGGTAAGGAGCTATTGGTAGGATGAAATGCCTGCTGCGTGCTCTCAGAAACAGCTTCCAACATCGATAATTAAGGAAAGAATATTTTTAAACATATGTGTTCTGTACATAAATGAAAAACATGAGGTCATAATGCTGAAAAAATGACAAGTATTAATATTTCTGGAATTTTTTTCAGGGGACATGGGTACAATACTCCAACCCACCTTCTATGTTTACCACAATACTTAATTTTATTTGCCTAAAAATTGAATGCCTGACCACAACTCTTGTAAATGCTAATACTATCTTTTCCTCAGTTTTAAACCTGTAGATAATACTGCTTCCCTTGATTTGCATCTGGAAAACCTGTAGCTATGGATTTCACTGTGCACGGAGGCAGGAATGTTGGATGTGCAAGAGTGGGCACATTAATGCACATTAATTTACATATAGTTGCTCTTTCATTATTTAAGTGATTGCTGCAGGGGAAAAAGACTTTTCTGTTTTATATCATTTCCTAGGGGAAAAATATAGCAAACTATATTCCACATTTACAACCACATTTTGTAGACTGGCGTGAAAGGCCATGCACAAGCCCCATTTTCATGAAGTAAGAACTTTTCCTGAAGTAGGAACTTTTGTAACTTATTTAGGTGAAAGATAAATTTAATAGACTTGCTGTAATCTCCTAGTCAGATGTTCTCTTAAACAAAACTTCTGGGTCTTCTATGAATAATATTACAAACTCTACAGTTGTTCCTGCCCTGCTACTGCAACCTCATAACTTCCATGCAGTAAACTGCAGCTGCCACTTTGCCACATTAGTTTTGTGGAGAAGTTAGTAAACCCTTTGAAACCAAAACTTCTTCATACTTGATGCTTCTTGGATCACTTTCATGTTATGTTGTGGATCCAACCAGCTGTTCTGAGCAATCACAGCATGATGATTTCCTCAGTGGCTACTAAGTCCTGTTTCTAAAGCACATCTTTAACACCACAGTATCTCCTTTAGTTCCAGGTCCTAAGTTCTATGTTGCTATTCCTGTTTTTGTCAGGTTTTGGGTAATTTAGCTTGGCTAGTTCACAGAGGGTCAGGTCACAACAGGAGAAGCACTGCTGAATTGGCTTTAATCTTTCTTTACAGATGCCATGGTTGGGAAGGGCACCTCAAGTCCCACAGAAGTCCAACACCTGGATGTAATCTAGATAAAATGGCAAGCTGCAACTAATATCCGGCTCTAACAGTCCTGTAATATCAAGGTAGAAATCACCCCTTGCTTTAAGTCTCCTCATCATCTGTGGGAAGCATTTGCTACATTTTGTGCTTGCAAATATTCACCATCTGAAAACCAGTTGGATCAAGAATATCACAAAAGGACACCCGTCCTAAAGAGATGAGGAAAAACTTTTCAGGAACAAATAAATCTAAACATGATGAAGTGATGCATTCCACATCAAGAGAAATTTTTCCTCTAGTCATAAGGCAGTGTGAGGCCAGAACCATTCCTTAAATTATCCCTGTTCATGACAGAGAAGCAGCACAAGCACCGTGAAACAATTCCCTACTACTCTGTCTCGCCAAAGAATTATATTAGATTAAACTGGTCTTTGGATGAAAAAACCCATGATCAGTGACTTCATAACTGGACTCTAAAACACATGGACAAACATGTATATGCACTACATATACTGGTAAACAGAATTGCTGTAAAATTAAACACCATTTTTTTCCTCCAAGACAGACATCCAACCATGCTAATACCCTGCTGCTGGCAGCTTCCCACAAAGTCTTTGCAGGAGGCAGACATGAGCAGGAAAGACAACTCCAAAGTCTTTCATAGCACAGTATTGTGAGAGTTTGTACGCACCAGTATGTACCACTAGTTCCTAAACAATCCCTGTACAAAGCATCCAGCAAGGTAAGAGCAGCAAAACAACCTGTGTCCTGGAAGCCATTTCCAATCCTGGTGTTAAAACAGCTTGCTCTGTTCAATGAGTCCCATGGATATTACTTGAGTAGGTGCAAGTTTTCAACATGTTCTACATGTTGAACTTCTTGAACTATTTTTACAAAGTGAAACAGATCACAACAAATCGTGCCAAGTGGTGCTGCCTCAAGTGGCCAAATCTGGACTGGAGAGATTCGTGTAGTTTAGAGTTCATTTTTTGTACTTGATTAACTTTTCCCCACATGAAGTCTTCTGAGGTGATTTCCAAAATGAAAACTGGATGCAAAAAAACCTATAGTTCTGTTTGTATGCCCACTAGTTCTGCTTTCACTGGATTGATGCTGGGGATTTTTTGTACAGGAATTGCATGCCCCCACTCTTGGTAACCTGGCCTGGATAACAACAGATGATAGGGTAGGAATGTGAGTATAAACAGTGTGTGTGAACAGAATACCCAAACTGGCATGTTCTGAGAGGATGTTTGCCCAAAACCTGATAATGCTAAGAGGAAATTAACAATAACAAAACTTGCTTAAGACAATGACTACCCAGATTAAACAGTAATCAGAAAATTAGATTAACAAGAGCATTTTGAGGGTAAAAAAAAGTGAGCTTGAAAAGCAGCATGAGAATTTGTGATTATTAGAAGAAAATGTGGGGTGGGAGAGCAGTAGGTGCTAATATTTCTAAGATTCTCCTCATCAGACATGGTAAGTAGCTGCAACCCCACTCCTGGTACAGACTGGGGGGACTGACAGGACGAAGGAGCATTAGGGACCCACACCTGCTGCCATATGGACTGGCTGCACAGGCTCCCAAAAACGGGACTGTATTGTAACCCACATGCTGACACCCACACTTGCAAAAGAGAGGAAGTGCATGTAAGAAATGTGTGACTGCAAGTGGGAATATTTGTAGAAGGGTATGAAATTTGTAGGTGCTTACTAGCAGTTTGTAAGTCTCTAATACTGGGATTTCTGTTGTATTGCTGATACTGATCCACAATATATTGTGTTCATTGTTTACCAGCAAATTGTATGCTGCTAATTAATAAACCACCTTGGCTGATATCAAAACTATTTGAGTTGCACAGTTATTTTCTGCAAAAGGTGTTTTTTTTCATTATTACAAATTTGACAGAAGCATCACATCTGCAGAGCAAGTAGTGGAGAGAAAACATTCTTCCAGAAAAGCAGAGAACACATAATTCATCAATTTGAAAAAAAAAAGAAAATTAAGATTGAACTAGAAGAGGATGAATTCAAATATCCTCCTGAAAGCTGTCCAGATGGACAATCCCATTTCAGCCCCGAGTGTTTCAAGACACATTGTAATGATGTATCACACACTCAATGTCACTAGAAATGCTGTAGCATATCAGCAGCTTTGTATTTTTTGTCACAGTGATCTGTGTCAGAAAAACAAGGCAAAACAGGCTGACAAGGGAGAAGTTTTGCTCTACCGCATCAATGACGCTAGAAGCCAAATGTATTATCTGCAAGGTATAAGGTACATATTTAGAAGGAAAGAGCTTGTGGCGATAACTATGAAGTTCAAGTTGCCCGATGAAAACACCTCCTAACAATCAATATTTGCAGCAACGTTTGTCAACAGTAAAAGACTCCATCAAAGCACAGTTGCTCTTTTTCTGAATCACAGTCATAGTTTATGTTTTCCATGCTTACATGAGAATTTTAAGGTAAAGAGAGCCTAGCATTCTGAGGGGGTGGTTGCATTTTTATATGCTGAGCTTTATGCTAGAATTGGCATGAAAATTTAGAAAATGTAAAATGGACAGGCTAGGTGCAATATGAGAACTCCAGCTGTGCATTCTGTCCGTCTGCTACCTGCAGAGAGCATTGCCAGTTAGCAGCTACCCATCTACACAAATCAATCTTTTAAAAGGGGGAATTTTTTAGTTCCAGGGTTTTTTCTTAAGTTTCAATAGCTGGGGCACTTGTAGAGAAAGCTGATTGCTGAGCAAAGAACTTGGATGAGAGTTCTGCAACCTGATACAACTGAGAAACTTAACACAAGAGGATCTGCAGATACCTACGACTAAGACCAAGCAGATGCTGTAGCCTTTCTTAAAAGGGTTGAAAATAGTTTTCATTGGATTTCTCCTGACTAGTTTAGAGACTTGACCATCTGACTTTCCAAGAAGCCTCAGGTATGATCTTGCTTCACAGGTATTTTTAAGACCACAAGCTCAAACAAAACCCTTAAAAGTGTGTTCAGATCCCAATGACCTCGCAGAAGGAAGTGATTTACAGTAAATGGGAATATGTTAATCACCACTGAAAGCAAAAGCTACAGGTATTAGGCTGGCATAACCAAGACAGCTTCCAGAGAGCTGCCCACATCAAAAAACCACTATGACAAATGACATAGCAGATTTAAGGAAGCTACTGGGAACCCTGCCAAAACCATCCACAAGCCACCAGTGTGAAATAAGCAGACTAAATCTACTCGAAAAAAAATGAATGGTGTTCACAACTCAAGCCACAAAGCCTGGGGATTATGTCTGTCCTTTGACCCAGCCAAAGGTGCATCAGAGAGGTTCAACATTCACCAGAAGACAACACAAATCTTCATTTCACTGTTATTACAAAAGATCTGATTGACAACAGGCACACGCTCCTTCTGTCACATTGATAGAATCATCCCAGGATCTACTCTTTCAAAGGACAAACTAGTCAAAGGAAGAGAGAAAAAAAATGCCCAGTAATCTATGAACACCAAAACAGAAGTCAGAAAGTGCCATGAATGCACATGGAACAATATTCTGCATGATAAATCATTAAATTAGGTATCAAATTGTTTCTGCTATAGACTACTAGGTCATATTAAAAGCATATCTTGCTTCTTAATAATTTATCTTCTTAATTACTTGACATGAGGGAAATGTTCCTGGAAGCTTCATCTAAAAAGCACAGGCGGTTGGGTATTAATTTAAGTCACAGAATCACAATCTCTTAACTAAAGTTAGCATTGGCTGGGGAGAAAAACCTACATGAAAAGCAATATGTAATCAAAGGAAAACCAGGCAGAATATAAAATGTGAATTAGAAGTCAAGAATGACAAAATACTCAGAAGCAAAAAGTTGTATTTAGAACGGTTTTTACTCACATGAATGGAAAGAGGGAACATTTTTTAATATATAGTGAATTTCAGAGAAAACAGAATGTTTAGATAAATTTTCATTACAAATTTGTGGAGAAAAACAACATCTACCAGAAAATTACAACAATAGCCATGGAAAGCCTTAAACATAGGAACAGAAGTAAGGCGGTTTTTAAATCAGCAGCTCCAGATAGCCTGCATCCAAGAATTTTAAGAGCTGGCAAAGGAGACTTGTGTGCTGTTAATGTGGATTTTCCATAAGCTCTGAGAAATCTGGGGAAGCTCAGAAAAAAAAATCTCAAAGAAAGCTGAGGTAGTGCCAATACTAGGAAAATAAGTAAGAAAGGAACAAATTCAGGAACTTACGGTCAACCTCGCCTTAATCCCAGAGAAAAAAAATAAACCCAAACCAACTTCTTCATATAGGAGCAAGAAACAAATGAGCAAATTGTACTTAAATTACACAGCTTAAATGTTTGGAAAATGTATCTTTTTGGAATTACTTTTTTTTAATGCAGTTACAAATTTTGGTAGACGATTGTTGCAATTGTTGGTAGACAATAGGAACAGTGTTGATATAACACATTTGCACATTGACTTGTTCAGTAGGTCACAGAGAAACTGGCACAGTTGTGCACATACAGTTCATAGCAAGCACATTAAAACTAAGGCTATAGGTCTGTGTCACCACTGAGGATTTGGTCAGACATATTTCTAACTGAATCCCACAGGAATTAGTTCTTGGCAGCAAGGTACTCAGTATTTTATCTGGAAATAAAGTTTACTAAGAACATTCATAAAAGCTCTAAGTAAATAGTGCAGCAAGGCTGCTGATTGGGAACCATCTGGATTACTGGAAAACTAAGTGCTTCAGCATGATCAGTGTGAGGTCATGTATTTAAGAGTCATGAATATAAAACACTTATAGATGGAAAACTTCCTCAGGAAGTAGTTGGAATAGCTGGTAACAGAATAAACATGGGTTCCTTGCGTATGAGTTCAAAAATAGTATATATGTAATTGTTAAATGGCTCAGAAAACAAACCACCAGAACCAAATGATGTTTTCATTGCAGGGAGGAAGAGACCAGAGAAACGTGACTATATCAAAACAGATTTTTCCAGTACTGATCTCCATTGGCAAAAGACATTGCTGCATTCCAGGAAACAGCAACAGGATGACAACTTCTGCATCCATGTTTCTTGGAACTGCTTTATCAGAATACAGCCTCTAGTACTTTCAAAGAAGATATAAGTAAATTAGAGATTTCAAAGAGTACAAATAATCCAAGTGCAAACAAGCCTAAACAATGGAATAGTTGGCATACAAACGTTAACTCCATCACATGAGGTTTAAGGATCAAATGAAGACCTATAAAGCAACTGGTAGGGGAAAAAATATATTAAAGTAGAGTGTGATAGCTGAAAACTCTTAAAACGCCACGCAATCCTTCTTGAAAAACTGTAGCAATTACTAAGCTTCCAGAGGTGCAGTAGCTACGCTAACATTATACATGTCTATGATTCCTGGACAAAACTCCAAAATAGAATTTAATCATTAATTTTAAAATATAGTCATAGTGACCCTCCTATAGGCCATCATTTCAATACACGTTTCTCTGGTTCTCCAGTGATCTAACTTGAAACAGACACATTTTCAGCAAAACGCTTGGTTTGGGACTAACAGTTACCACTGTTCAGGTCAATTCAAAGACCATTTTTGGTAAAAAAAATATCACTCCAATGCCCAACCTGAACAAATAATGGAACGTGCATAAATAAAATTCATGTAAGTTCTTAACTTTAAGCATGAGTGAAACAAATGCTTTTACTTGAAACTTCTGCTCTCACACCTCCACTTTACAGAATCACAGACTCAATTAGGCTGGAACAGGCCTCTGAGTTCATCAAGTCCAACCTGTGACCGAACACCACCACGTTCAACTAGAGCGTGGTACATCCAGTCCTTCCTTAAAACACCTCCAGGGACAGTGCCCACCATCTCCCCGGGCAGCCAGTTCCAATGCCTAACCACCCTTTCTGTGAATAAATCCCTACTGATTTTAAACTGATGTCCAGCATAAACCTCCCCTGACACGGCTCAAGAACACGTCCTCTCGTCCTGTCGCTTTCAGTAATGCATGAAGATAAAAAGACCCAAAGGCTCAGACGGGAACGGGCTCGCTGTCACTGGAAGCGCTAAAGCCTCGCTTGTGCGCCAAATCCCGGTCCTCCCCCGAGGAGAACGCCGAAATCTCCTGGAAAAGACAACCAGGAGCCGAAATCTCCTGGAAAAGGCAACCAGGAGCCCGAAGAGCCCGAGATGCCCGCGGGACCCGCGCAGGGCGGGCCAAGCCCGGGGTAGGGGGCACGGCAGCTACCGGCTCCGAACCCCTCTCCGCTCGCCATCGGCCGAGACTACAGGGCCACCACCGGCTCAGGAAGCCGAGCCACCTCAGCTCCCCGCCCCGGCGCTTCCGTGCCCGGCGGGCGGGTGAAAGGTCCCGCAGCGCCCGGATGGAGGCGGCGCCGGCTCCGCTTTATAAGCGCTCGCCGCCGCCGCGCCTGCCTCTCCCGCGCCGCCGCCTCCTGGCTCACCGCTGTTCGCTGGGCCCCGCGCCGCCCGAGCCCGGGAATAAGTCGGTCAGGAAGGCTCCGCTGCCGCCATGGTGAGGCGGGGAGCGCCGGGGACGGGGAGGGAGCGGGGCCGCCACGCCCGCCCTACCGTGTGGCCGCCGTGCCCGCCCGGGCGGCGCAGGGCCTCGGCCCCGGGAAAGCGCCGCGCTGCCCGGGGTGTGCGGGGGGTCCCCGGCTGCTCGGGCGGCTCCCGGAGCTCACCCTCGGCCTGCGGGCGGGGAGGGCGGCCTGTGGGCCCACCAGTGCCTTTGCCTTGGGGAGCGGCATTGCGGGGAAGCGCAGGCGGAGGGGAGGCGGCCGCAGCCCGGCGTGAGCGGTGCTGCTCCGGCCTCGTGTGTCTGCCGTTCCAGGCGGCCCTTGTAAAGGAGATGTGATGAGTTAATGCGGCAGATAGCACCTCATCCTCAGTGTGACAGCCTGTGTTTCACAGAGTCACAGAATAGCTCAAGTTGGAGGGGACCGCAGCGGGTCATCCCAGAGCACATGGCACAGCATTGCGTCCAGACGGCTCTTGAATGTCTCCAGTGGGGGACACACCACACACAACAACCTCTATGGGCAGTCTGTTCCAGTGCTCAGTCACCCGCACAGTAAAGAAGTTCTTCATGTTGAGGTGGAACTTCAGTGCATCGGTTTCTGTCCGTTGTCTTCTGTCTTAACTGCTTGGCACCACCGAGAAGAGCCTGGCTCTGTCCTCTGGACAACCCCCCTATTTATATTTTTATAGAGGCATACATATATATATATTTCTCTTTTCTTAAGACCTTCCTTTGTCCGTATTTTTACTCCTATTTCATCAGCTCACTTAAACCCACATTAATGCACCATTATTTGCAAGTGTTTAAATGCTTAAGCTCCTCAAATCAGTTTCCTGAGTGGCCGAATTAGTCTTTCTGGCCAGGTGTGCTTTTTTGTTCTCGTGGTGTGAGTTGTTGCAGTTTTGTTGATCCAGTCTTTGCCACTTAATTTGTGGTGAGGCTAAGTTGTGAGATACATAAAGACTGAGACGTGGGGTTTTTTTGAGGAAAAGGAGAGTTTATGCCAGCTGTATATAGGCAAACCAGGAAAAGGTGTGCTTGCAGCTTCCCACCCTGAGATGCAGTTAGGCACTAAAAAATTGCTTTTCCTTAGATTTAGGGCTTTGCCCTTTCATTATCTTCCCATTACTTCTTCCATGCTGCCGTGCCCTTCAGATATCTCTTCTAGTCAGTAGTGTAATACAGTCCCATAGCTAAATTGTACTTTACACTCTAGAAATCTGTTTTTAAGAGGCTGTGGATAGTGTTAGTTGGTGTTCGCTGTAGTGTCTGATATTTGTAACTTCAACATTTTAGGCGTTTAAAGATACTGGCAAAGCACCTGTGGAACAAGAGGTGGCGATTCATCGCATTAGGATTACTTTGACAAGTCGCAATGTAAAATCACTGGAGAAGGGTGAGTAGTATTTTTTTTTTAACGTGGGTAGCTTGTCAAGTAATGAGTAATAGGTGCCATGTAATGCATTGCAAAATACAATGTATTGAAACCAGTTGTAATTAAAGATGTTACTGTTTGCTTGTGTGTATGTGCCTTGGCTTGCAAAGTCCATCAAAAGTGCTTCATACACCGAAAATTAAATTCTGATTTAATTTTTAATGAAAGGTGGTGTTCTGGGGATTTTCATTATGCTGAAAACCTATGTCATAATGACTAATGTAAGAGAGTGCAGCTTCTTCCCTTTAGTTCTTGTGAGGAATTTTGAAATAGTTAATCATGCTTTGAATGTATAAGAACTGAAAGGCACTGATTTCTTGATATTTTATCACTTGTGTTATGAAGAGTTTAGTATAATATTCTTTAAGAAATTTAATATTGTTTAGGAACTAGCTTTGCCACTGTTTAAGCATATAATGCTTATAATAAAACAAAAAAAATCCTGTTTGCAGGCTCTTCATGCAGATAACAGCTTAAATACAGTTTAAACTTGTAGTAATGGCTTTTGCTTACTGTTGCAACATGATTTTGCTCATCATGTTACACTTCAGTTGTACATGGTTGGCTATGAGGATAATGCTTAAAATGAATGGCAGTGATAACTCATACGCTATTCTGAGCCAACATCTTGTTTGAAATACTTGCTTAAGGAACCAAGTAAGTAAAATAGTTACAAACCTGAGCTATTGCATGTCTTTTTTCAGTCTGTGCTGACTTGATCAGAGGTGCTAAGGAAAAAAACCTGAAGGTGAAGGGACCTGTTCGCATGCCCACCAAGGTAATTGGCACTTTTCCTGTCTTAGAAGTTGGTTTTCTTTGTGCAACTGTGTGTTTAAAGCATCCTTTTTCTAAAGAACAAAAGGTGAGATGAAAAGCACTACTGCTAAATTGAGGGTGACCCAGTTGCTTTGCCACCTAGGGTAATTGTTATGTGCCAAACACGTTGAATGTGGAAGGGGCTTTTCTGTTCAATTTATTTTAATAATGAACTTTTCTTTGAAATGCAATTGAATATGTAGGGAAGGAGTGTTAGCATCAGTAGACTATAACTTAACAGGTAACTTTCTAATGGTATAGATACCATGCAGTATTTTTAGGCGATCATGTTTTCATATGACCGTAGATTACTCCTGTCAGTCCCTCAGCTGAATCCCTCATGTTTGACTTTGCAGACCCTGCGGATCACTACCAGGAAGACACCCTGTGGTGAAGGTTCCAAGACCTGGGATCGCTTCCAAATGCGTATCCATAAGCGGCTCATTGACTTGCACAGCCCTTCTGAGATCGTCAAGCAGATCACTTCCATCAGCATTGAACCAGGCGTAGAAGTTGAAGTTACTATTGCCGATGCCTAAATGATGGTCATCATTGAATAAAGTTGATTTACAAATTTTGATCACGTGTTTCTTTTCTTGTGCATATTGAGAGAGCTCTGTGGTGATTTTTGTGAAGAAGAACAACAGAAACCACAATCAGAATGCTGTGTGAGAGGATTGTATATTTAAGGAAGAATATGCCACCTGTAAATACCAGGAAAATTAAACTTGGGCATCATGGTTTCATTGGAGGCTGGCAACTGTATGGTTGTGCAGCACTTTATGAAAAACACATTTTTAATAATTTAAAGGTTTAACTTTGGGTGAAATCTTGGTCTACCCACACAGGTACCTGCATTAAAATTGATGTTTAGGTAAAATTACCAAGTTTTCAATTATTGGTTCTTGCTGTGCAAGACTGAATGAACACTTAGCTTATTTGGCTTTTTTTTTTTCCCCCCACTGCTTATTTGGCTTTTTTTTTTCCCCCATGTGTGTCACAGTGAAAGNTTTTGTTTTTTTTTTTCCCCCACTGCTTATTTGGCTTTTTTTTTTCCCCCATGTGTGTCACAGTGAAAGAATGCTGGGGGTGCTAGTTATAAAACTTCATAATTTGTGGTGAATACATTGAATTTATCAAATTTATTCTTTTGACTTGCATGTAGAATTACAAAACTGAACTGTGGAACTACCTAGTTGTCTTTTCAGGTTTCGATTTCCATCGATATTAATGCTAACAGTAAGCTTCATATGTAAAACAACAAAACAGCCATTTTCATTGCTGCTTTTAAGTCTCTCAAATAAAGGAACTACGATTAATTCTTAAACTAACAAAACAAAGCCCAGAGTTAAAAGAGTTTTGTTTAATCCATTTAAGATTGGGTTGCTGCTTCTGCTTCAAGCATACCAGAGAACTTGAATTCCAATTAAAACAAGCAGTGGTGGTTCTCTGCAAGCAGCTTCAGGTCGTGTTTGTTTGCTAAGACCTAAAACTGGTCAAAGCTTGAGCTATCTTACTCAGATACAAAAGGCCTTCAATTAAATTTAAGGCCTTAAAAGGATTCTGACCCCCTAGTTAGTAGGCTTGAGAACTTTGGTAAAAGGGAGGTGAGTGAGTTAATGTGAACATTGTGTCAAGCCTACTTCCTTGAGAAACGACGATGTGAGCAGAGGGGACAATACCCCCCAAAACAAAACACTTGTGTCTTCCTAAAAGTCTGTTTCTGGCAACATGCCACAAATATAAGCTGCCTGACAAATACTTCTAACTGTAATTTTAAAGTTATTTGTATTATATGAGTTGCTCTTTACAGGGATAAATTGGCAAACAAATAGCAGGTGAGATAGGTTGCACTCATTGGCCTTTGTGTACGATGAGTTACTTTTACTCAGGTATTCCTTCTGATTAATGGAGTAGCCCTGTGACTGAAAGCACTTGGAGGGATTTAGGCAGGGCTGGATGGCATTTCTGCCTTTGGGCTTTCCTGTTGGTCAAAGCCTGTTGCCGTGAAACAGTTTTGTATCAGCTTACAGCTGGCTGCACTTCTGACTTACAGGGTGCCTCTTACGCACGCCTAAATGACCTAAAGTGCCATCGATGTTCTTTGAGCAGCTGTGGCATTTCAAAAACCAATTTCCTTTGGTCATATTTTCCTTTGTCTACAACTTACCCTTAAACACAAACGCGACTTTACCTTTGTGTCTGGGTCCCGTACTGTGCCGAAACACTGCTGCCTGCCTACTGTGTGAACAGGCCGGCTCACGGAGGAAGGCTTTACATTTGTTACCGGCAAGGTCGATCCTTTGCTTGAGGCAGGCACTGGACCGCGGAGTTCCCGCAGTCGGGCGCGGGTCCCGTCCCGCGGCGGGGCTCGTCCCGCCTTCCCCACACTCCTCTGGCCGGGCTGCGACCCGCACGTCTTGTGAGTTTATTTAGTTTCTACTTCGTTCACGACGACACCGCGGGAGTGTCGGGACGCTTACGTAACCCCCACACTAACTTTACATAACTCGTTCGGATGGAAGCATTTCGGTACCCGCGTCTCCCCCGCCCATCCTCCCCCCTCCCATCTGTCAGGCAGAACACCCGCACTCCTCTGGCCGCCGAGCTGCCGCTGTCCGTTCAAAACAATTCCTTGCCGCCGTGCCTTATTAAGGACTATAAGTTAAACCTGCGTCTCGAGCACACGCTGCTCCGTCCCGTCCCGCTCCAATCCCGCTCCCCCCGTTCCCTCCCCGTTCGCTCCTCCCTCCCTCCCACGCGGGCGGCTCCGCTGCCGTGCGCTGTGCGGCGGCGCCTCCTGCCGGGCGGCGTGAGCTCTGCCCGTGCCCCGCCCACCTCCGCTCCCCCGCGCTCGGCCAATCAGCGCCCGACTCCCCTCGCTCTCAGCCAATCAGCGCCCGTCTGCCCCCCTAAAGCGCCCCCACCCCACCCACGGGCCCGGCTGGGGGGTTCCCGCGCGCGCCAAGGTAGCGGCGCTGCCCGGGCGCTCCCGGGAGAGGAGCGGGCGCGGTGGCCTCGAGCCGCCTCGGGAGCGGGGCTGGCTCGCACCCCGGGAGCCGGGCACGGCGGCCTCGAGTCGCCTCGGGAGCGGGTCTGGCTCTTACCCCGGGTGCTGGGAAGTGTGGAGCCTTCCGGGCAGGGGGCTGCAGGCTGCGGCCAGCGCTCCCAGGTGGATGAGAGCAGTGCCCAGGCTCTCAGTGCAGGCTCTGAGAGCAGTGCTGAGGTTGTTAGCGTGCTTTCCCTCCTCGTTTGTTTCCTAATATGACCTGCCAGGTGGCTTTTTAAAAGGTCGTGCTCCCAAACTTCTCTAGATAACCCTGTCTTCTTCGGAAGTGCTTGTTTATGTACACGCTGGGCCCCCCGTCTTTGTTTTGCTCAATAAGTATTTTTGTCTGTTCTCAGAAAATGATTGGTGCTTTTTTTTTTTTTTTTTATTTAATTCCTTAAAAGTTCCTTGGCAGAGAACGATGGCTGATGAGGGGAAAAACTATGTTTCCACAGAAGTGTGTGATGTGTTGGAATCGGTTTCTTTTCTGAATGTAGAGGGTAAACCTTCACCCTTGGAGTCAACAGTATTGCCTAACACAGATGAACAGCAGGTGTGGATTGGTTTTGCAAAGTGTCTTCTGGTGATGCTGGGGTTTTTGGGGTTTTTTGGTGGGTTTTTTTTGTTGTTGTTGGTTTTTTGTGGGGTTTTTTTTGAGTTTTTTGTTGTTTGTTTGGTGGTTTGTTTTTTTTTTTTTAAGCTTTAATTCTGACAAATGTTTCTTTGGTAAGAACTGCTGTACTCCTCTGCCCCTGAGATGCATTTGATTCTTCTGCTTATTTCTCATTGCTCACACACAGGTCATAGCCAGTACCAAGTGCAGATAGATGGTCAGTGCTATGTGATGTGCTAAGCTTTGAGAAAAAGAAGTAAAGGACTTCAGTAATTGCCCTTTGACTGTAATGAGACTGTACTGTTCTTTTTAATAAGCTTTGAAAAAGATATGGATCTTTGTTGAAAGCTTGTTAGGTGCTTGGAAATAAAAATCTATAATGCTCTGCTGTGCTTGAGCAGGAAATAACATACCCATTATGCTTTTTTAGAGGGATACATTTCCTGGGTGCCTTTTCCTCAGGTGATTTCATTTTGTCTGACTAGTGCTGGTCATGACAGGGTTGTGTAGAACTCTAGTAAATCTATCTGCTGAATGAAATGTTGCCCAAGTAAAGGCTGAAGCTCCTTGAGAAAGGAAGGTATGCTGGGATCCCTCTGCAATGCTCCCTGCTATTATTGCTTTACCTGGGTGGGGAGGCTGTTGTATAATGGTTAGAGAATGGAAAAGGCCACCTTAGCAGCTGAGAATAGTTGCCTGGTTGTTACTGTGAAGAAGATGAGGGTCTGGTGCCTGGATGGTGGTAAGGAAGTGGTCTCTTGAGGCTGAGAGTGTGTTGAACATGCTCCATACAAAATGGAAGTGCAGTAGTATGTAGCAGCTGTTAGAATACACAGCTTGAATTCAGTACAGAGGGAGACCAGAAGGTGGAAGCAGTGCAGTTTATACCTCTGATAGTGTGCTCTTTCAAAATCAAAACACTGCCTTTGTCATGAAAGAATCCTAAGGGGAGGGAAGTGGGGAGGCACACAAAGAAAGGGTTACTTAAGGACAGTAGGAGGTAAAGAAGCAAATAAAAGCTTAGGGCCTGAACTTGACATGAAAGGAAAAAGCAAGACATTAATATAAAATAGAAAATACTGTATCAGATATGTATGCTGATATGATTTGGGGCTGTTCTGTTTAAAAACTGGCAATTATAACTGTGCTTTGTGTCTCTTTTTAATGAATAGGTATATGAGCCTTTGAAAGTCTTCTTGAGAGTGAGGCCATTTTCTATAGCAGAGATTGAAAGCCATGAATCCCAGGTTCGTTGTAGAATTAAGAAATAAGTTTTTCTTCTCTCTTGAACAACACATAGTATTGTAACCAGAACTTTCTTTTACATAAGTCATATACTGCTCCCACATGGAATTAGTGGGCACCTGGATAGATGCAAGATTTTTTCTTCCACCCCACAATTTTTAATAATTTGTGTGGTACAGACATGCACACTGTAGCTTTTCAAAATTCCCCTGGGTATGTTATTTAAAAATTGGTGTCAACTTTGTATAGTGCTCAAGATACAAAGGGGTTCCATGGAAGAGGTTATCCATTCTAGGGGTAATTTGAGTATCTGACCCTCTAATTTGTTTGAAATGCTTGAATAATCTCCTACCTCATCCTGGTGACTTTCTGCTCAACCTGTCAAAAATCTTCTGTAACCTCTACACTGTTTGATTCAGATGCTTCAGTGTTTTATACACAGAAATGTACAAACATGCAGGAGTGCTCCTGTTCTCCTTGTTGTGATCGCTGATGCAAAGAATTCCTTTAGCTGTCTTTAGAGGACAAGGTCTCTATTCCATATCTCAGCCCTTGCCTTTGCAGGCTCTCTGACCGAGGAGAGGTCAGCTTCAAGAGCTGTAAGAAGGATTTAATATTAGTTCTCATTTGCTTTGTGCAAATTGCTTTTTAGAAATACATTCTTGCTTTTGATCTACCAGGGTTGGAACCTTTGTATCGTTTTAACTTGGATAATTCTTTACCCCACCCCTCAACTTCCCCTTGCCTTTGCCTAGATAGCTCTCCTTGAAGCGTGTGTACTGCCACAGTGCTTCCAGTCTGGTAAATTTCACAGTATGAGCTGGCTCTAAGTGTAAATTGATTTGCAAAATCAAATTGTTTCATGAGTTGTTTAGCACATTCCTCTTTGGAGCGAGACATTTCTTAAAAGCAGGGAGGAAAAAAGTGAACATTGAAGTTCGTACTATTTTTTTGTTTGTTTTCATGTAGCTCATGCTGAAATAATTGAACTTCCAAGCTATTAGCTGCATAATCTGTTTTGCTTGGGATTAAGGCTTTTTTTCTCAGCCTCCAAAACCAGAATGATTGAAAGATCTTCTACTTTTTCAATGTTTTCGACTTGCTTTACTATCACCTGAATACATGAAGAAAATGCTTGGTAACAAAGGAGGAAACCCACACGAAACAATCAAGTAAACCTCACTTCCTAGTCGTTAAATCAAACAGATCAATTTAATTTTTTAGGTCTTTTTTTCCTCCCTCCCATGCATAATTTACAGGAAAGCACCTTTGTTCCAAATATGTGGCATCAAAAAAAAAAAGGAAAAAGTAGAACCTAAGAACTATTTCTTAGAGTTGTAGGCTCATGCTTTAAACAGAGACAGTCAACAGGTTAACTGATCAGTTGTTGCTTATAGAGACAATCATTTATGGAAGTAAAGCTTAAGAGCTTTGGATGAAATTCTGTATTCCTGACAGTGATTCTCCAGAGTCACCTGTGGGAAAGCAGGAAGTTGTGTTTTTTGGATATAAATGATGTGTACAGTGCCAGAAATAGTCTAGCTCCTGCCAACTTACCTGCAGGGTTAGCTGGGGGAGACAAGTGGAGTGACTTGTTACCAGCTGGCTTCCATCTCTGCAGATCTGATTACTTTGGGCCTCTATTCACAGGCTTCTGTGAGGTTGGTGGCAGCTGATGGCACATGCTGCACATACTGGATTATTCTGTAGCTTCCTAGCATTTAACACATCTGACCTGCATTCCTATTCCTGGTGATGTGGAAGGAGTGTTAAAGACTGCATAGGTTCAGAGCCTGGCACAGTGAGCAAGTGATTGGTCTAAATTCAGAAAGCAGTTTCTTAGAGATTTGCAGAATCACAGAATATGCTGAGTTGGAAGGAACCTGCAAGGATCATCAAAGTCCTACTCCTGGCTCTGCACAGGACATCTCAAGAGTCACACCAAGTGCCTGAGAGTATTGTCCAAACACTTCTTGAACTTTGTGAGGCTTGGTGTTGTGACCACTTCCCTGGGGAGCCTGTTTCAGTGCTCAACCACCCTCTGGGTGAAGAACCTTCTTCTGATATCCAACCTAAACCTCCCTTAACACAACTTCAGGCCATTCCTTCATGTCGTGTCACTGGTCACCAGAGAGAAGAGGTCAGTGCCTGTCCGTGCTTCCTCATGAGCAAACTGTGGGCTGCTATGAGGTCTGTACCAGTTAATTACTGGTATAGAGCTTCTATATCAGTTAACAAACAGACCTGTTAATTGAGAGTCCTAGGAAGAACAGTACTTCCTATGTACATACCACACATGGATTATTACTCTTAGAAGTTCTGGCCAGTCTGTGAACATAAATGTCAGATTTAGTTACAATCAATCCTTTCAGATGATGCATCAATATACTGTTAAGCTATACTGGGAGTTCAGTTTGCATCTTTGGTAGCCAGTCTGGTGTAAAATAAATTTTCCTTTGACGCTGTATCCTACATTTATCTAGCTAGTGAGTGCTTAGTAATTGTATTTTGCCTTCACTTAATTGAGAAATAGCCATCAAATTACTTGAAACTAATTCAGTTTCTTTCATTACTTGGTAACACTATTTATCAATCAAAGGATAATGCTTCAGACTTATTTTACCTCATTAATTCTGCTCCTAGTCTGTTTCACACTGAAAATGAGTGATGTGGAAAACCAGTAGATTTCTATATAATTTTGTTTTCATAGTGATTGTGCAAGTCGCAATTACAAAATACCAGGGTTTAAAAAGTGTTCCCAAGGAAAAGTTGCAAGGCATGCTAGTAAAAGTTTTTACCTCTTAGAAAACCCCAGAGGATTGCCTTGACTTTGTCTATACTCTGGCTTTCATATGAAGTGAATATCTCTGTAGTGACATGCCTCAAGATGATATATGTAAATTGTGGGACTTTTTGTAGCTCTGGTAAATAGGTGAAGACAGTGGGCTTTTGGGGGTTTTTGGAGGGGCTGTTCATTTTCTATTTTGTTCAGATAGCTCTCTTCCCGAATAATTTTGTGTCGTGTTTTGGTTTACCTTGCCTTGTTTTTTAAGGGTTGTATAACTATTGAAGATGCCCAGACAGTAATTCTTAATGCACCCAAAGAGTCTTCTGCAATGAAAAACAGTGAAAGAGGGATTGGTCATGCTGTGCACAGCTTCACCTTTTCTCAGGTAGGCCAAATTTTTGGTTCTGTTTTTTTCAATGTAAAGAAAGCTGAATTTTGTATTATGTCATGCAATGCTATTTTTCTTCTTTTAATTGCATGTGGTGGTACTTGCCATTAAAAAAAAAAGACTGCTTATTAATTACTGATAAGCTGTCAAGAAAGCTGTGTTGCAATGGAGGTGCCTATTAGGTGAGACAAGGAAGCTTCTTTGGCAGGTCTATGGTTTTCTTTGATTAGATGGTACAGAAACTTCTTACTGTGGTTCTGCTGTTCCTGCAGATGCTTTCATCTGGGAAGTGTTACAGGAAACCTTACATTTGTAGGAATTTATGTAAGCATGTATTTAGTAACTTCCTTTTGAAAGAATAGCAGCTTAACTGCTTAAACCTTCTATACTGGAAGTAAATTTCTTAACTTTGCCTACAGTAAGAAGTTCTGTTCTTACAGTAACAAAAGATAAACAGTTTCAGGGATTGAGTTATTTAGACCATTGTAATGCTGATTTCCTTGTCAATTGTGGGTAACTGGTGCAGAGTGAGAAGGGAGTTTTACATCACAGGCAGACCTCTTGCAAGTATCCACTGAACAGCATGTGCTCAACAGAATTCTGAGCAGTTTATTTTAGGAGTAGGAAAACATTCAAAAATGAGTGTAAGCCTGAGTGCCTCTCAGAATTAAGCAGGCATCCCATGAGAACCCAGCAGAAAATGTTGAATCAGAAGAGGTTCAGGCAAGACAGGAAATAAAGCTGGTATCTCCTACCCAGCTTGCTCTGAGAAATTAGTCACTATTAATCAGTGCTTAATATTTTGGCTTATGAACTTTTGTGCCATTTGTCACTCCTTTTTTTTTTTTTCTTTCTTCCAATTATCCAAGGTCTTTGGACCAGAAACTACTCAGAGTGAATTTTTTGAAGGCTCAATGAAAGATATAGTAAGAGCATATGTTAATGGAGTGAATGGACTGGTGTTTACCTATGGGGTCACAAATGCAGGCAAGACATTCACTATCCAAGGTATAAAATATTTGTGTGTATAAAAACCAAGTCAAAATCCAACGAGAAGCTTACGTGAATGTCTACACTTAATTTTTAAATATTTTTAAGGGACTTCAAAAGATCTTGGCATTTTACCTCGTTCACTTGATGTGATTTTTAATCACATAAGAGGAAGACATTATCTGAAGATGAACTTCAAGCCATATTTGAGCAATGATGTTAAGAAACTAGAAGATGAACAAGTTAAACAAGAAGAAGCCTTAAAAATTGCTATTCTTGCATCACTGAAAGAGGTCAGTGACCAAACATTCCTTAAAGCTGTTCTGTAAGAAAGAAAATTTAAAAAGTCTTTATTCCACTATTGATTCTTTATAAATATATATATATATAAATCTAGAGCATGCATACTTGGTGAACTGTGGAATAATAAGACAGTTGGCTGGTTTTGGAGCTCAGGGTAAACTGGAAGAACTTTCTGCAGCACACAGTTCAAACTAAAAACCATCACAAAGCCAAATCTCAATTTCTAGAGAGAAGAAGTCTCCTCTTTAGAGGAGCAGTTCTGGCACTGTGGTGACAGTAGCTTTTGAAAAGTCTGAGAGCTACAGGACCTGTCTAAAACCTGGTTCTTGTTAAGTGGCTCTTCTTGTAGGTCAGGTTACCAGGCTGGGTCTTGGTGCAGTCATTCAAATGCTTGTACTAGCTCAGGAGAGATGATGGCACTGTCTTAGCAGGGACAGTGAAGAAGGCAAAGAGTCCCTTTTGGTGGAAGACAGTTTTAAGGCAGATTAAAACGTTTATAAACCTGTGGTTTATGTAACTTTATAAAAAAATACTCTGATTCAGCAAGTGAAGTGAGATGCCAGAAAATCTGTGTTCTAAAAGGATTCCTGTCTGCTTTAAAGGGCAGTATGTGTCTTCAACTCTGGTCTCTGAAGACTGTAGGCAGAATAGAGAAGTCTTTACTGTGGCAGCCTCCTGTTCTTATTATCTAGTAACTGGTTTCCATTGTAAGAAATTGTCTCACCAGAAAATGGGCATCCATGTGTTTGGGACTATTTTATACGTATAGGTCCAATTGCAGTGTGTTGCCAGATTCCTTTTGTTTAGAACATTTTTATCCTGAACTGTGATTTTGTGCATTTAATCCCAGAATGCAGTAGGCTCAGCTGGTTATCATTCAAAGCAACTCTAAATGAATTCTGGGATGTACAGAAATAATGATTGGGTTTTCTTTTTTCTGTGGTCTTTAATACTAACATTGTTTATGTACTACAGTTAACCCTGAAAATTTATCCTTCTATGACTCAAATTCATGTGTAAAGTTCCACTCCAAATTCTGTTGCTTAATTTAAACACTGTAAACCAAAACTTTGTTTAGTCTGAGTCTGGTTAACTCTTGAGTAAATATCTTAGAGGAAAAATCTGAAAGGTTGAAAGATTAGATATCTATTTTGAAAGTGTCTCTGAGTATGTGCATGCACATATGCAGAGGATGAGGGGGCCTTAAAAGTTGAGATGGTTAGGAGGATAGTGGGTAAATACCTTTAAAAATTTTATGGAAGCTACAGCCTTAGAAAGAGGAACAAGCAGGAGCCAAAGGTCTGGAACAGGAGGTCAACATCTTATTTTCAAGATAACTCTATAAGAATATTTCCTCCTGTTAAATCACAGTCTGACCTACTAATGGCTTAATAGCTTAGTAACTGAGCGTTGCAGCAGGGGATCTAGATGCTGATGCACTGCAGTGAACAGAAAGCAATTCTCCACCATCAGGAAGAAGAGGTAAAAATGAACCAGGAAACTATTACATGATAGGAGCTTGTTTATGTGTTACAATGCTTCCATAGAGATAGCTCAACGATCCTCTTCTGAAGCTGTGCTTCTTGATAGCTTGTGAATGAATAGCATCACTGTTTGGATGCTCTCTCAAGCTGTAATCTGAGAGCAGGTACAATTTGGTGGGCTTGGCTTTGGTTTTCATGGATTTCTGTAGGCTCGTTTCCCAGGCTCAGTTTACGTGTTATACAGAAAGAGCTTGCTGGTCCTTTCATTCTCTCGGTTTTAACTGCTTTGAGTTACTGCAGTACTTAATATTCTACTGTTTATGTTCTATATGCAGTGCTGCTGCAACAACTCTTGCTTGACATGGTTCATACCCTCTCTTTCCTTCCCCTTCCTGGTTCTCTTCATGGGATTAAATACTGTTTTTTACTGGATTAAAAGATATTTTACTTGCATTCCTATTCCCACCTGTTCTTGTATTTTCTATTAAATGTCAGCTTCTGTTGTTGGCAAACAGTATCAATTCCTGTTCCCACTTGTTTTTAGGCAGACATCTCACGCTCTTTCCTGTATTTCATTTGAAGAACAGTATAACAACAGTTAATTCACCTAGTTTTCTCACAATATCTTCACA
Organism: Orthonyx spaldingii; assembly: GCA_013397795.1. Classification (NCBI taxonomy): domain Eukaryota; kingdom Metazoa; phylum Chordata; class Aves; order Passeriformes; family Orthonychidae; genus Orthonyx; species Orthonyx spaldingii. Next base: position 165,366 of record VZTJ01006619.1, read on the forward strand.
AAAACTTATCACATGCACAAGTCATGTGGTACTGGGTTTCCTAAATTCTACTGCATTTTGGCATGCATAGATGAGATACCATGTGTGTCAGTCCCATACCCTGATTTAGAGTTCTGCTTGGCACTTCACAAGCAACAAATAGGATCTGTGCTGTGGTTAGACTTCTAACTACTCAAGAAACACAATCATATAGAAAATGCAGCCTTTGCAAAATGGTCACTTGCATGATTTTGTTGTAATTCTATTCTATGCTGTTTGTCTTTAAAATGGAAGATCTCAAAGTATAGCTTTGTGCTTCTCTGCTTGTAAGAATTCTGATTTGGATATACCAAGTGGGTAACATTGGCATCAGTAGGCAATCCATGGTCAAGTTAGTGCTGCATTTGAATAGCTATAACACTAAGGTTTGCTTCTCTGGATCTGTTCCCTTCTACTGTAGGATGACACTCTCTCAGGAAAGAGAAATCAGGGTGAATGTCCTGATTTATAGGGGTCTATAAAGTATGGAGCGAGAGGTAGTATGTAAAGATGCTGGAGTGTGAGTTGCTAATTTTTTACATGAGTTTTTCCAGAGGTAGCTTAAAGGCTGTGCTTAAGTCAATCTTGGTAAGTTTAAAACAATTTTGTTGGTGTAAAGGAATTCAGCAAATGTGTGTATTTCAATAAACTATGCTGTTATGTATTTTTAATGGCCTTGTAATTCAGTCTGAATTAAAGCAACATAGAGTATTGGTTTGTCATAACTTTAAGTCCTACCACCTTGGCAGTTATTCCTAGAGGAAACTTCTCTGATTCTTTTGGATGACTGAAGCACTGTTCAGTTTGTCCAACAGCTCTTAAAGGCATTCTGGGCTGTTGCAGTCTGACAGAATCTTGTTTCTTCCAGGACTATGAAGTTAAGTTTCCTGTGTTAGCAGCAAGTGGCCACCAAGACAGGTTGCTGGGAGTAGCAGCGAGCAATAATTCATGTGACAGAGCATTTATTGATTATAGTTCAGTGTTATTAAAAACATTTCACTTTCAGCCAGAGTAAGGGTGGCCTAACACTTAATACTGCTTCAATATTTAAATCTTAAGTATACTGGAATTGCTGTAGTTTTTAACTTTTGCTTTTCTCATGGTCTCTTCATGTGGATATAATGGTCTCTTATTTTCTCAAGGAGACAGAGAGCATCTCAAATACTGTAACAAATTTCTGTGATGTGAAGTCGGATTCTTCTTACTGTACTTCAGGCAATCATCCTTCTAACTCCCTAGGTAAAGTGGAAAACTTGTGTGGGGAAAAAGAAGTATGAATTTAGAAATACAAGTGGGTAACTATTGGTGAATGAAAAAAAATCACTATACTATACTGCAAAGTAAATATATATAGGCTTTGACCAAATCTTTGTCTCCTTTGGAGAAAACACAACTATGTAAACATATTTTGATAGTTTCACTCCATTTGGGGGGAAGAGGGGGATTTAGTTCTGCAAATATAATGTATAAACTGGTGGAAATTTGTGATAAAATGAGGCTATCAGATTAGAACTTGGGCATATTCTGGTAGCAGATGACTGCTGAGAAGTTTGAACATTTTTGGATAAAGCTAAGCTTATCTATGTGTAGCTAACTGTACAACACAGATGTACCTAAGCCTTCTCCTTTTTGCAGGTTCTATAGGTCCTTTTAGAAGATTCTATATACTGATTTAAAATCTGTCAATGAGTTGTTTGATCTTTGAACTCTTTCTCTGTTTTGGGTTAGCCGAGGACAACTTTGTTCCACTTGACATTCATAGGACTAATATGCACCAAAGAACACAAGCATCTGTGTGGATTTCCTTTTGTGAAATTTATAATGAATATGTGTATGACCTATTAAGTGTATTATCTACATCAAAAACTCAGAGGCGCAGAGTTTTAAGAATTTGTGAGGATCAAGGAGGAAGTTGTTACATTAAAGGTAATAATACTGGTTTACGACCTGGGCAGTTTCACAGCATTTCTCTGATGATCAGAAATGTATGTAAAAGGTCTCTTTTTGCAGATTTAAAGTGGATTAACGTTCAGAGCACTGAAGAAGCCTGCAGACTACTAAAAATAGGAAACAAGAACCGAAGCTTTGCTTGTACTAGAATGAATGAGCAATCAAGTAGAAGGTTTGTTCCTCTAATTATAAGCATACTCTGTCCCTTTTGAGGGGAAGGGAGGGGGCTTTAGAATATGTGTGAAATGAACCACTCTTCAATAATAATTTAATACTTCCCTTGATTATTCTGGTTTTGTTACAAAATTCTCTCTGAAAGAAAACTAGGAGAGACTCTAATAGTAGCTGGACTCAGGTTGCTGTTCATGCCTTTGGACAACCAAAGAGATCAAATCACATTCAATTTTGAGTGCCAGCAGGGCTATACATCTTGGCAAATGCTCGTGGTGCTGAGTGAGAATGGCTGTGTGAGGATGTTGAAGGAAAAGCTGGCTAATTTTTCATAACTGGCAGTATAATTCTTGGAAACCTGGAGCCTGTCACTAGGGGATATAGGAAGGAACAAGTTATGTGGTATCTTGCAGTGCTGGTAGATTTCCTAGATGCTTTTAGATTGTGTTCAAGCTGAGCTTACTTGGTATCTTAAGTATTAAACTCCTGGCTTTTTACCTAGGTCTGGACAGGGATCAGGGACAATCTGGCTTTTGATGGAGTGAGAGGAAAGAGAGAAGGTTGTATAATTTCTATTGAAAATGCCTCCTTTCTTGATTTGAATGACCTCTTAATGATTTGTCCTCTAAGTGTGGAAGGGCCGTGTTTTATTTTTAGCTAATGCAATCATAGTGTTACTCAGCTTGCTTTTGTCTCTAAAAAGGAAGAGTTATGTTGTTCTGTATTAGCTAAAGACAGCTGCTGTTAAATTTCATGCTCTTCTTACAGAGTTTTATGCCTAGAAGGTCCACTGCCTTTGTAGCTTGGTGTCTAAACCAGAGTCACTGGATTTTCAAATGTTCCAAACTCAACCTTTCTGGAAAACAATTATTTCAAAACCAAGCAAGTAACTGTGCATATTGAAGCAGGCAAAATTACGATACTGTAAAACTTGAATTTGTTCCCTTCTCCCCACCATGTATTTCTAAGTTAATTCTTCAAATTTACTGAGTTCAGATACTGCCTAGGGTTTTTATATGACGTGGCTACATGAGTACTCATCTTTTGATCATTAGACTTTAGTGAATTGGCTTGGTTTTTTTCTCCAAGACAGCTTGTAGGCTTCATGTGATATTTTTCCTTTATCTGTATGGAAAGAAATAGAAAGCCATAAAACCAGCTTTTATTGCTGCTTTTTGTTATTGGATGAATGCATTGCAAAAGTAACTAATGTGTTAAGGTAAGTAGTGAATGAATTCTTGTCCTTTCTTCAGCACTGAGCTTTCTGTAGTATACAAATTTAACTTTGCTTCAGTGACTGCGTAATTTTCATAACTGCTTATTAAAAAGGACTTCTTTTCATTCCAGTCACAGCATATTTTCCATCAGGCTACTCAAGCTAACTGATGAGCATCAGCCACGTGTTCTTGGAGTATCAGAGTAAGTGAATGCTTCATATGATTACCAGAATGCAAATATTTTGGGAAAATAAATAAGGTGTAAGCATGCCAAACTGGTGAACTTTCTAATAATAAACAAATTCTCTGAGAGTTGATATGGAAATCAGAACTCCACTGAACACATAAACTGACTGGAAGCTCAATAGGGACTAGTACAGAAGTGTTTTCCTGTTTCTTACTCTAAAGTTTTGCTGGAGCAACTCTGTCAGTAGTGTATAAATTGAGGAAAAGTGCATTGCCTCACATAATGAGGAGGTGGTGGCAGAGTAAGACTATGCAGCACCAGACTCTGTGTCCTGGTAAGCAGAATTCAAATGTCTGGCTGATAGAGGGTGATCTCTCCAGCTGGAGGGCAGCAGTTGGTGCTGAAGGCCCAAGGTGCAAGCTGTGCCAGTGAATCTTTCTACTCCGGGACCAGAATAGACTTTATGGGTTGAGTGTTTGTCACAACACATTTGGTGTGCTCCTAGGATGCAAATTAAAATCTATCATCCTAAAAGAATGCTGGTGACATGTTCTGAGGCTGCTCCATGGTCCAATGTACAGTAAGAAGGGATCATCAAGTGATTTGCTTAAAAACTGTTCATCATTCATATAAAATGCTAATGTAAGTGCATCCTGTGAGAGTAGTGTTAAGTCCTTACACTGAAGGGTCTGCTCTTTCATGGTTTAGAGGAAGCAGCCTAATCCTCTGGCCTGAAGCCATTTAAATAGCTTTTTTGGGACAGTGTGTCTTTTTTCTTCTCATTAGTTTTCCATTTAGCTTGATACAGAATAATGAAGGCAGCCTGTAACAGAACGTTTTAGTTCAGTTTAGCTCCTACTGATTTCTCTCTTGTCTCTGCTGAGCAGATATGGTCATAAATATACCTCACTGTGAGATAACACCTTTTAATGTCAGATGTTACAGTGAAAAATACTCTTAAGAAAAGATAACTTGAGAAAATGAGTGCATCTGTATTTTTTTGCTGTTCCCTGTCATAGTGTATCCCCCTGGCAAAGCTTGCAGCAGCTGCTATGTGAATGACAGAGTTTGTATGTTGCTTAAGGAAGAAAAAAGCTTTTAATCTTGTTCTGGAAAGGACAAAGAACATAAGGCCTTCACACATTTGAAATATGTGCCTTAATAATTTGTATAGGACTTACTTCAGGTGTGTGAAAGGTTATGGTCTTACAAATTATTTTATTTAAATAAATTTATGTGTAAGTGTGTAAAGGTTTGGTCACATAAATTACCTAACTTCAGAATATCGTATATTTCAACGGCTTTCCTCATATAAAGTAAAATTTATTAAATTCCTTGATTATCCGGGATGATTTTCTGATTGTAACCTATTGTGCCATGAGGGACAATTCACTGGTCTGAATTTAGTAGCATATAATTGCTATAGCTAAGCAAAGAGCTCTAAGGTGAGCTGGGAAGGACTTCTGGCCTATTCTTGGCAATGGTGAACAAATGGTTCAGTATTCAAAGCAGTGCACTGAAGCCCACTACTGTCCTGCAATCCTCTTAGCACTGGAATTGGTGAAGGTGACTGTCAAAGTGCTTCAGTCTTATCATGCTGAACTGTTTCATAAATTCACCTCATCTCATCTGGAAGTACTTACTTTAGGGTTGCAATAGAATTTCAGTTCCTGCACTGATTTCTTCGTGTAAGAATGGCCACAAAGTTTTACACAGATGCTCCAAGCAGACTACTCAGAATGTGGTGAGTAGACTGTCTTAGACACAATAATCCTGTTCAAGGATCTCTGTGTGCCATGGGAACATAGATAGGTTAGTGCTGTTATCCTGAACACCTTGTGTAATGCCTTCTGGAGAAAAGCTCAAACATTGAAGTATAGCTGATTCTGTGATCTAGACAGGCTGAAACAAATCACTCATTTGTGCTTCAGACACACTAAGAAATAAAAAGACATGATTTTTCACACTGTTTAGAAACAAGTTCATGTGTGTGTTCTGGGCAACTCTTTCACGCAGGTTGTCTTTCTGTGACTTGGCTGGTTCAGAGAGGTGTAATAAAACACATTGCTTTGGAGACAGACTAAAAGAAGCAGGAAATATTAATAATTCTCTTCACATCCTTGGAAAGTGCATTGCAGCATTGAAGCAAAATCAAAATCCAAAGTAAGTGACAAGTTATTTACAACATGCCAAGTTTTACGCTGAAACCTTAAGTATCCCTTTAAGTTCCTGCAAGCAGATTGCACAGAGAAAAATGGAAATTTACAAAATCTTTTAAGCCTTTTTTATTACAGATGCCACTGGAATACCTGCAAAGTACATTTTCTCCAAAACTGGTGTTTGTGGAGAACAAAAAAAGGCAATTTTGCAGCAAACTACCAAAATTGTTTTAGTGTATGTGTATGAACAATACATTTTGTGTACAGAGCTTCCTTTTTGTCTCCTTCCCTTCTACCTGCAAATTGTACAGGTAGATTGATCAGGCAGCTGATAGATGACCTGTATGTAGCTTTTGGCTTGTTCCACTATCTGGTGTGGAACACTAGGAAACTGTGATGCAGACACTATACTACTTTTAAATAGTTTGGTTTGTTGGAGAGCTTATGAAATCCAGGAAAGACCTTGCTCTTTGATGTCAAGTGACTTAGGCTTAAATATAAGCATCCTACTGGATATGTTTCCTGAAAAAGAGAAACAGAATTAAGGTAAGCTACAACAGCTCAGAATTTTACAATTTTCATTTTGTTTCACAATTTTTTTTTCTCCCTGAGGATGAAGCCAAGCTATATTCCATTCAGAGAGAGTAAATTGACTCGTCTGTTTCAGCCATTTTTTTGTGGGAAAGGCAAAGCTTGTATGATTGTAAACATCAATCAACATACTTCCACATATGATGAAACACTGCATGTAATGAAATTTTCAGCTATAGCCAGACAGGTGAGAGTGTACCTACTTTCTCTCCTATTCTGCATTTTTTTTGCTACTACTGATTTGTGAAATGATGAGGTTGTATGGATTTGAGTGTGATTCAGATTCTTGATGCATGATATTAATTCTTCTGCATGTGGCCTCTTTCTAAAAGGCTTTTAGTAGTCTTGCCCATCTTCAAATCTAGTTGTGGTAAGAAATTAAGACAACTGCAGGTGTCTGGCTGTTCAGTTCTACACCATTGATGTTCTGTGTAAGACATAGGGCACTTTCAGGTATGACTGATTTTATACCATATATCTGAGCAAATGCAGGATTTCAATTCAAGCTTTTGATGAAGTATTTAACCTGGCTGCAGTTAAACATCTGTTGCACAAGATGAGTTGTTCACAACTTCTTGGACAGTTGGTGGTAGTAAAAGTGGTATCTTGTTTTGTAGTCTAAATAAGATCTTTTGCAACTGCATTGCTCCTATTTGGCTAAATGCAAATAATAAATAATAAACCAAGTGTCTTGGCAAGCTTTCCCTCCAGCTCCTTCAGTACCCTTGGGTGGATCCTATCCAGCCCTGTAGACTTGTGTGTCTGAGTGCTGTAGCAGGTCAATGACCATTTCCTCCTGGATTATAGGGGCCTTGTTCTGCTCCCTGTCTCAGTCTTCCATTAAATTCAGGACTTGGGATTGATGTTCGGCCTTAACCTCATTCAGGTTCCTTGAAGCTGCTTCTTACATGGAGTGAAATGGTGGACTGTGCTGTGTTTCATGGCAGAAATACAGTAGTTTTTTAGTCTAGAACCACAGATTAGTTCTGACACATTACAAATCTGTAATAGCATGTCTAATATGATCTCAGAGAGGAAGATTTTTCTAATTCTCTTCAGCTGCAACTTTCGTTATATGTGTGTACTATAGAGAGAAGCTTATCTGATATGTTGTCCTATGACATAATTACTAAAAATATTTATATAAATAGCATGAATTGCTGAGTCCTGGCCATGGTATTTCAGGAAGGAACAAATATTGTAGGAATTTTCTGCTTTTCATTAACTTTGCAGGAAACTACACCAAAACCCTAATGCTTTAGGGAAAGAGAAACCACCTGTCTAGACAAGGATGCTAAGTTTTCTAGCAGATAATATTTCCATTTTCACTCTTTTTAGATACTGAAGTCTTATATTCATATAAGAATTATATTATATTGATTTTTTTTTTCCTGCTAAAAGACATGTAAGCTTTTGTTAATGTTCATGTAATCATGAAATATGTAAATACAACGATGCATTCATGCCACTTCTTCCCGATATTCTGACATCTGCAATATCGACAGCATTGATAAATCAACTCTACATTTTCCAGGTTATCCAGACAATCCTGCCCAAAAATTTTGGTTGTTTTCCACCAAAGCTTGTTGGTGGTGATGGCAAACCTGTCATGCACTTTGATGCTAACACATCTGTAGATGAGTTTCCTGCCTGTACTGAAGCCTCTGCAGAAGAGGAAGTGGACATCACCATTCTGAGTCATGAGGTAGATACACATCTACTTAGAACTGTACCCAAGAAAGCAATTGCTATTAGTTCTAATATTGTTTTAGCATAAGAGATGTGCTGGAAGCTAATGGGGAGTTTAAGTTTCTGTGCAGTGTCAGACTGACTAGACTTAAAATGGCCTAGTTCAGTGCAGTTGTGGAAGGATGCCTGTGGCTTTCGAGTTAGGTCAAGTGCTAAATTTGGAATTCAACTGACTGCTCAACAAGAAGAGTAAGGAAGCAATATCTATCTTTAAAATAACATAATTTAGGTTTTTGTGCCTTTTTTTTTGGAAACAGCAGTAACAAGTTAAGATGCAGCATTTCAAAAACAAAGATATACAATCTAATAGCAATAAACTGTAAAAATCAAGTAAGCTTGATGTTGTTATGCTGTACAAACTAATATTTAAATACCAAAACAGTAGTAAACTTTTTAATAGTGGAAACCATCAAGATGGGCATAGGGTGTATTTGCAGTTGAAATTCATGTTTGAAAATACTTAATCTTTGGTGCAGACCCCCAAAAAACATAGGCTTGTAAAACTACCCTCTGTGGATGACTGCCTGTATGAATATTTTGTTGGAGATGCATGTCAATATGTGTTTCAATCTTGTTTTTTGAACTGAAATATGTTAAATTTAGGACCTCTTGAAAGCTGCGGAGAACTTAAAGGAGAAGTTGGTTGCAGAAAGGCAAAGTAAGCTCCTTCTGGAGGTAAAGATACGCAAAGAGATGGCAGAAGCAATGTTTCGACAGCTGTTGGAAACAGAGGAAGCCTGGAGGCAAGTCATACTGCAGTCTGCTCTGAGACTGCAAGGATTCCACATGTATAACTGCATACATATGTATGTATATACATATATGTGTATATTCAGGACATGCCTACTCACGTTATTTAGAGAAGTTAGGGCTGGACAGTTTCAAAACCTCTGAAGGAAAGGGAAGAAAGAACATTAAACTTGTAAAGATCAGCTTCTTCCCATTTACCATGAAAGAGTAATGTTGCTTTCTGTTGAACTTTCCTCTGTTTAATTTGTAATTACTGGAACTTGTCTTGGCTTGTTATTACTGCTTAGCAGATGTGGAAGATTGTTACAGGTACTCCACTGAGACTTCTGATTCTTTCAAAACATACACTCTGTCATGTTAAAATGCATGCATGTGCTTAAGGTAGTTTGAATTGTAACTCTTTTGAGCTCCTCTTCATGACTTGTGAACCACTGTTAGTTTACTATGTTATAAATTGCTGTGGCTCCCTGCACTGATGTTAATAATTTGGGATTTTTTTGTTAGTGTGTCCAGATTCCTCAAGCAGAGTTCACTTTCTCTTAACTCTTCTTTAAATCAGTTTCCTGCTGTTTAAATCCTTAACAAAAATTAACACCAAGTTGTCAGCTGAGCACACTATGGTTTAACACCTGCACTGGCTTTAAAATTATTTGGTTGCCTTTGGCCAAACACATGAAACAGCATTGATGCTTTTTTTCTATTGAGGTGATGTTCTGCATCACTGATGGGGCATGCTTTTAAATTGTGACAGGAGTAATGGGTAATGTATTGAAATAATAGATGGAGAGGGACTTCTCACAAGAGGATGTAATGACAGGACAAGGGGGAGTGGATTCAATCTGAGAGTTGGTTTAGATTGGATGTTATGAAAAAGTTCTTTACTGTGAGTGTGATGAGGCACTGGAACAGGTTGCCCAGGGAAGTTGTGGTTGCCCCATCCCTGGAAGTGTTTAAAGGACATGTTGGAAAAGTCTAGTGAGAAGTGTCCCTGCCCATGATGGGGAGGTTAGAATTAGATGATCTTTAAGGTCCCTCCCAACCCTAGCCATTTTATGATTCTATGCAAATGAATTTGGCATTTATCTTAAATGAAAAAAAAAAAAAAAAACAAACCAAAAACAACCAAAACCCAAAGTGAAAGATGTCCCCAGGAAATATACTTCAAATATAACGTCTAAATGGGTCACTTCTATTGCTATACGTTGGTGGATTTTCTTATAAAATTTTTTGTTTGACAGGTGTTAAGTATGTGGTCTTCTATAGCAGTTTTTTTGGTATAGATTTGGTATATATTTCTGCCAAGTAGAAGTTATCCTTTGGTGCAAGTCTGTAGGATCATTGAGATTAGAAAGGAAAAATGTACTTTGTCTCTTCATTATTTCTGATTAGACAAATAACTTTAATATTCTCCGTTGAACACATGTAGTCAAATGTAATAGCTGGAATGCAAATATATCATTTATAACTAACATGTTCTCTTCAGCAACCGCTTGGAAGATATGAAAGACAGTTATGAAGAAAAACTCGAGAGCAAATTTGAGATGTATAAAGAGGCCATTAAGAAACATGCATATATGTGTGCAATGGAACAAATTGAAGACCATTATGTTCCCATAGAAGAATTTCTAGCTGAACAAGAGAAAGTTGAGGTATGACTTGACTGCCACTAAAAATATGTTCTAGCCTCTTAACTGTAAATTTTTCTTTTCCTTAACAGTCACTCTGAGGGAAAATAACTACCAGTTCAGCCTTGCTGTCCTGTGTTCAGTGCTAACCATAAGCATACAGATGTCTTCTCTCTGGCACTACCTGTAGTGCATACCTAAACCTCATGATCTTTGAGGGCACAGTTCAGTTAAATCCAAGTCATCTTTATCTTTGTAGTGCAATGACTGCAACATCTGGGGGAATGATGCATACAGGAGTCTCGCTTTCAGGAGATCTTTGGGATCATAGGATGTAGAATGAAATGCTAATCTGAAAGGGTGATGGGGAATTTGTTACAAGATAGCGATTTTATTCATAACTGATCTCTGGTCTGGAGGTGGTAGGAGGATTGTGGGATAAGCAACTGATGAGAAATCAAACTTTATGCAGGCGAGAACTGAATCTTCTGAATGTACTTAAACACAGAATTGCTCAGAGTTGGCATTAGTAAGTTGATGCTCCTTTAGCAACTCAGCCAGGTTAGCTATGAGCAACTCAGTTTTCTAACTTTGCATAGATAGTGAAGTGCATCCAGGCAGCAGACGAGACCTGTGGGTCTTGTTGTTTTCAGAAGGTTTGTTGTGGAAGAAGAGAAGAACTGTGGTGTCCACTGAGCTTTCTCACTGCACTCTCCTGTTCTGGAACTGATAAGACATCACAGTCCATGGATAGGGAGGTTCCTTTCAAGACATGAGAAGTGGGTTTCTCTTGTAGATTGTGATAGATAAATGTTTCTGCTTTTACAGTTTTCCATTCAGGTGCTGACAAACAACCCTGCATTATCTAATGGCCTGTGTTGCTCCAGCTCCTTTATGCTTGTCTCTTTTCCCCACCTAGACTCTGTTTTTGTGTTCAGTTAAATCCTAGCTATACACCATGTTAGGGTGGAGGAAAAGAGTTTTAGTAGTGCTCTTATACTGGCCAAGAGGCTGCATGAGGGAAGACTCTAAGAGCAAGGTGCTTTTGGTAGCAAGTCAGATAAGAAACTAATGAAATCCCTGAGATGTAAAAGCGTTGGTGGACAAAGGAGAGCACAAGATGAATCTGAGTGGGCAGCTTCAGAGAACCAGAATTAGATGAATAACTTCTCCTGATGGTGCTACTTGTTTGATTTCTCACTCTGAAATGCCACCCCAGCAATCTGACAGATACTGAAAAGGAGTTTGAAATTAAAATGTAGCTCTATGAAGTATATTCTTCCTTATTTAGCAAGCTGACTGGCAACTGCTTAGCACAGACACACTAAAGTTTCCTTTCTGCCATATGGTTACTTGTAATACAGTTTGGAAATCCTCAGACTGGAAGAGTTGACTCCTGTGTAAAGAAACTTCCTCCTGGAAGGCCTCGTGACCTGAGTGGTATCCCTTACTGTGATTTCCTAACCATAACCTGTGAAATAATTTAAAATTGCATGTGTGTGTGTGGTGTAATTGAAGGATGTGCAGTAATGCATCAGACCAAGCAGAAATGCAGACAAATTTTACCTTGTGCTCTTATTTTTTTTCAGGATAGAGAGAAGAAAATACTGCAATTGGAAAGGCAACTTGATGAACAGTCAGGGAGGCTGTTGGCTCTGGGAAGTCTGAACTCGGATATTCCGACTACTGAAAATAACATGGAACGAGGTAGGAATATAACTTGGGTATCCAAAGTTCAAGTTACTTCTGGTAATGTGTATAAAAAAGCAAACTGTTCTTTTGCCTATAGATCTTATGGACAGGACAATGAAGAGAGCCACTGAAGGACTGCAGAAACAATGCGAAGAGAAGGAAGAGGTAGCTCTTGCTTAGTATTTAACAAATCTGGGGATAATGATTGTAAACTCTGTCATGGTTCAAGGCTTAAAGATCTGCATTGTAGACAAAAGCATGAAGATGCCTGCAAATGGGCATCAAGTCTATATAAAAAAAGCCCTTGCTCAGTTGTGGAATGACAGAGACTGTCTCTGTTCTGGCTTTATTCTAGTCTGTAAAGCCATCTGCTACTGTAACAAGTCATGGTGAATGCGGTGTGAGTTGGAAGTAAGGAAGTATGCTTAGCCTTATGTTGGAATTTATTGTAAATATTGCTGCCATGACCTCAGTGCTTTCCTTCCTGAAATGCTTCCTGCTCCTGCACAGGGGAACAGTTATAGGATCTGATAAGAGTTTAGATCTAAAATCAAAACAGTGCCTTAAAGCAGTCCTGTCTGGAAGTACTGAGCTCCACCATCACCCTAAACTTAAGTAAAGGTGAATGTCTCTGTGCTGCGAACAAGATCCCTGTGTTCTGAATACTGTATAGAGGTGGGAATTATGAGCTTCAGACTGTGTTATGGAAAACATTAAAGTATGCATTTTTATTCTGCTCCTTGAGTGATCTTCTTGTAAGGCTACAGTTAATTTCCCATGTTTAAAGAGGATGGGGAGAAGGGAAGAGACAAGTCTTGCTTCTTTCTCTAATATCAAATAAGAGTAGGGATTGGCTAAATAGTTCCAGCTGGTTCTAATAAACCATGTAAATGGAAAGTGAACTTACATCCCTTTCTATCAAGAATACTTCAAAAATAACTTTTTCCTTACCAAGTTTAATGTCTCATGTTATGGCCCTAACATTTGTTTTCCACTCCTCTTTTTGAGAGCTCTGCATCATTTTCCTATGTCACTTTCAAATTTTGGTGAAAGTTTGGCTTTTATGCTTGTTATGGGTATACAGTTATTGATTGTTTTGTGTGGCTAGAAAGTGTTAGAATGATAAGATTGATTCGTGGCAATAACTGAAGTGAGAATGGTTTAAACCAGTTGACTCCATCAGTGCCTTTCTGCTGCTTTGCCTCAAAGATCATGTGTGTGAAAGCATGCGTGACGAGTAATTTACCACTTTTTTCTTTCCATTCAGCCATTAAACATGGGCAAAGGGTGTGAGGTTTTTTGGCAACTTTGTAGAAGTAAATTAATGATAACATCAATTTTTCTGCTTCAGAGTTTCTTTTGCCTCTTGGGGCTTAATCCATTAATATTCCCATCAGAAAGGTGAGGTTTTCTGTGGTAACTGTGCTCCAATTCTTTATATGAATAGTGTTAATGAGACAAAAGTGTTCTTTTAACTACTCTTACTGAAATGGAGCAGGCTGTTCCAGATGTAGCTTAGTCTGCGCTACTGTTCATTGATTGGCAGGTCTGTAAATGATAGTAGCTTCAACACAACAGCCTTTGAATGCTCCAGCTGTATTTTATCACCTGAAATGATGACCTGGGATGTAGGAAATTGAGAGAAGCAGACTTTTTGTTTTGATCTTGCAGTTTGCACTGTTCTAGTCATAAAATTAATGCAAAACATGCTGTTTTGAACTTCTGTGTGTATGGGCTTTATTTTCAGCTTATAAAATCTCTGAAGTTTAAAATACAGAAACTAAATGAAACCCTGCTAGAATCTAATGAAGGCTACAGAAAAATGGCAGAAGAAAACAGTCAACTGAAGCACACAATCATGCTCAAGGTTTGTCAGTGATTTAAAAGCAACTTTAATATGGCTTGTGTCTATAGTTGTACTGGATGCTTCTGCATCTTTTTACATATAAAAACACTGTTTAAATTAGCAATTTGTTTTGATGTTAGCATTTTTTTCTGTGTCTAACTTAATTATGAGCTCAGAGCCCTTGTGTTTCACTACTTGACTCTGAATCTTGTATGACAAAACTCATTTTTCAACTGAAATGATAGACTCTGTCAATAGGGTAACTGTGCTGATGTAGCCTGCTAATCTAAAGATGAGAAGAATTATTGTCAAGCAAAGAAAACACTACTTAGAACTCAGTCATGAGGCATGTTGCTGAGGCAAGCAAAGTGTCAGTGCACAAATGTTAATGCAACAAGGCCTAAGGATCTCTGGCTTTAAAGCTATACTGACTGTCCAGCCAGATGTGGCCAAACTGGATGAGAGATACAGGCAGGTAAACTGTTAAACACAGAAATAGACATCTTTTCAAGAGCAGGGACTTCCTAAAGTTTTTGAACTCTTGGCACTTTGAATCTATGCCTCACTTGTAATCTGCACACGAAGCAAGGCAGGTATAATAACTCCTTAGTGATGTCTTTCTTTGAACATTAGATTACTTTCTGCATACTTTTTAGTTTAAATCTGAGACTGAAAATTATTTGGCTTCTTCTTAACTGGAAGTTATCTTCCTATCCATTTTTAATAGGAAGTTGGTTTTGTTAACCACAGAGATTAGAGAGCATATTTAACACTCTGTATTTTGCTCACTCGAAGCATTTATTCAGTCCTGGTTAGCAGACTCATGACCTAAGAGTTTTGATTTGACCAGTTTTGCTTTCAGGAATTGCAAGACAGGAAAGCCATCTTTATTTGGTTCCTAGAACAACATCAATTCTTTGCGTGGTGTGGCTGAGCATTTTAGTACCAGCCTCTCGGTCAGACTTGGTCTCTAACTAGATTTTATGGCTGTGTAGTTTGCTGGGTTTTTAATGACTTTGATGTAATTTAGAGGAAATGGGTACTGAGCAGCCATATGACATAGTAATAACAAGGGTGTTTACAGTTTTAGTAAAATAATGTGAACCAGAAAATTAACTGCACGAGAGAGACCATGCAGTGTTCACATACTTAACACAGCCTTATCCTCATAGGATCAAGAAATGAATAGTCTTCAGAACTGGGCTAAACGTGTTTTTGAGCTTGAAGAAACAGTTTCTTTCCTGCAAAAAGAGCTTGAAGAAAGGAAAAAGGTTCTCTTTGTGGAGGAGTCAAAACAGCAGAAACCCAGGAGAGGTTTGCTGGCTAACCTGAAATCCACAGTAGCATCCACTGCTAGTACACCTCTTGGTAAAGGCTGGGGGAAGTATGAAGAGGCTTCAGCCTACTCAAGAAAACAATCACTGTTGTCTCATAAAGCAAAAGAATAATATTTGATAAATCTGAGTGTGCAATTACTGGGCTTCTTTATCAGTCTTAAACTGTTGGTAGCCTTTTCTGACTCTTAGATGCCATCTTTACTGTCATGTTGACTGTCAGAAGAATGTTTAATACACAACTTTTTTAATTCAATCATGATTGAATTTAGAGCTATAAAAGTTTAGGTCTAGGCATGTGCTTTTACTGTTAATATAGGGATGTGATTTGAGAAATATATACATATATATATTTTAATTCTAAGATAACTGCTATCATGGTCTTCTGTACTGAGCAATGTGTGGTTCATGCAAAGTGGGATGTCCCTCATCTGTTGTTCTTCGTTTTTAAATTATTTTATTTCATTGCTGATTCCTAGAAATCAGATGGATTGTCAACTTAATCCCAAGTACTTAAAATAGCATGGTTCTTCAGTTAATATTCTGTTTTTGACCTGGAGACTCCCTTCTTGGGACCAAACTAAGCAAACTGTTAAAGAAGGCAATGAAATGAAATCTTATCTGGCTCCTTGCTATTTTTCAGCCAACTTGGCTTTGTAGAGAAATCTGTTTTAATATAATTTGAATTTCCACTAGGAATATGCATTAAAATTTGAAAAATCTATTTAATAAAATTTTCCATTGCTGAATTCAGCTCTGACTTTCATTTTATGAATCAGCGAAACCAAGATAAGGAAAGGGCATAAAATTAGAGGCCAAATAATGACAGTGATTGATATTGGATCATCTTGAGTTGAAAGAACCATATTCTTGATTATATTATTTAGCTTGTATCTAGTAGCTTAAGGATGGAAGACTGGAGCATGATAAAATTTGAAATAGTTTTCTTAGAGACCTTTCAGTCAGTGATGGTGAGGGGGTTTTTAATTACTGTGAAAGTACAATGCCTGTAATTGCTGGAGGCTTGCTGTGGAATCTCTAAGTACATTGGATTGACTGTAATGGTGTTTCTCATAGTGGAAGGGACCAAGTTCAGAGCAAGAGCCTCACCCTCCCTGGGGAGACAGCAGGTGGTGCAGCCTTCCCATGTGACACGGAGGACAGCCCTTCTCTGCTGGGACTCTTCTTGCCAGGTCGTTAGGAGTTTTGGGTTGGTCTGTGATCAGTAATCACTCTGATATCTCTTTAACAAGGCTGTAGAGGTTGCACTTCAGCCACTGCTTTTCTCATGTTTTGAACTGTTTCTGTTAAGTACAGGGTTATCTGGCATTAGTAGTTCTGAAGGCCTATAATCCCTGCAAGGTAGAATTTCTAAAATATGTTTCTACTCCCACATAAACTATTCCAGCTATTAAAAAATATTTTTGTGTAGTTATATGAGACACTGAGTGTTGATCCCTTGAATAGGAAAGCTGTTATGTACAAATTGCTTTAGGAAAAGCAATTCAAACAGAAGTTAAAAAATCATGAGCACAGGCTAATACTGGAAAATGTCCATAACACCATTTCAAGCTACCTCGTGCTATACCTTGGCAGCCTGTCTAGTAACTTTATGTAATACTAACTATAACCTCTGAGTTATTCCCTGAGCAACTCTTCTGTGTTCCCTCCTACTTCACAGAGCTTTTTGGTTGGCTACAGGAAATTGTTTGAAAGACAAAATTACATTACCTTGAGTTTTTTATATTTTTTTTCAGTCTTAAAGTAAAATGAAGCCTGTAGTGAACTACTGGCCAGTACTGAACTGTTAATGTTTTCCCAAAAGTTGCTAAAGGACAGTGTAGCTATTACATTAAAGGCTTTTGAGAAGCTGTTTTCAAGGATAGCTGAGGGTTGATTCTTCTCATCATGCCCTCCCAGACAATAAAAAACCACAAGAAGGATGCAAAAATGGTTGGTTTAGTCCTTTTCAGTTTCTCAAAGGTTACTGAGTGTAAGGAAAGCAGAATTCATTAATCTTGGCAGTGGTAATAATTAGAGATTCCCCGTTCCACATGAAGCTACCACTGGATAGAATGTCAGCTGTTTGTTTTATCTCAAATTACTACCATACAACTTGCTTCAGATTAAGTGTTTATTAAAATTAAAAATCACCATACAATAGAAACTATTTACATATTTAACTGATAGTCTGTTTAAACTGCACAGTTTGACTGAAGGAAGCCACTGGAAAAGGAAAGCCATGAATACTTCTGCTGCTGAACTTCAGCTGCAGGCACACTGAAGCTTTATTGTAAAGGTTTTAGGCTTCTGCAAAGTACCATTTGCCTAAATAACTGGGCTGAAGGATGGCAAAGATGTGTACTGGGTTTCAGTTGTAAGAACCACTGTCACTCTGAAAAAGAAGTAATCTATGCTGTGGTTACATTGCAATTGCACTAGCTCATCTCTGTGGGTAAGTAATTTGATAGAACAATTCAATGTAAAGAATTAGATTTGTAACACTGAGCAACAAACTACAGTGCCACTGCAATGTAACTTGATATCCTATTGCATGTCTCCACAAATTGTTTTTGATATTGCTAGAGCTAGTTTTAGCTTTAAAACATATTTGAGGTTAGTTGATTAAAGCAGCAAAAATATAAGGAATATTCTTGAATAACCAGAGAGGATTAAAAATTAAAAGATTTTCACTGGTAACAGTTTCAGCGACTGCAATGAAAGTATTAACTTCCTTCAAAATCCTGTGCTTTTCCATGGACTTCAGATGATGACTTTGGCCTTGTGGGAAGCTGCAGGTTGAACACAGAGCGAGGTGTGCTGCCACATCTGCAGTCGTGTGTTCATCTTGCACTTCTGCATCTGTGATGGTTTCGCAATGCTTTGAAAATTATTTTAAATTTAGGGTTTTGCAGCAGTAAACCAGAACTTCTTTCAGTGTAAAGAATTACATAACTCTTCCTCAAAGGAAACCTTGATGCTAATGTTTAGAAAGTCTTGCAAGAGATGACAGTATGCTTGATACTAATGTGAAATAACAAGGATATAAAAATAATTTTTCACTATGCTGTATTTCAAAAAAGATGATTTAAGAACATCACCATGTCTTAAATCTGTAAGTTCTCCTTTGTGACTTTTTCATTTGAAAGCAGCTGTTCCTGCATCCTCTCAACCCGTTTATCAAGGCCTCCTTTTAATATATTGCATGATTTAGATCCTAAGAAGGCCTTGTCAAGCTGTACCAGGGTGTGATTGCTTTCCTTTCTTCTCCCTCCCCACCCCAAAAAGCTGTTTGCTTTGGGGTGTTTCTACAGATGCAAAACACAGTGCCTTTTAAGAAGAACTTGAACTTTTAGAGGAACAGTTTTAACCAAATATAAACATTATTATTTCTCTGCAGAATTATTCTCTCCTTCAGCATTTCAGCTTCCACACTCAGTTAAGACATCTGAATTCACGAAGTAACTGCTTTGAGCAGTCTGTCCTACAGAAAGTCTGTGCCAATGATCTATGGCAATAGAAAAAGTGTTCTTTGTTCTATGGCTGTTGTTGATACTGCCCTTCTGTTGCTGTGTAGAAGTCATCAAGCACACTCTGTAGATAATCAAACGTTGGCCTCTCTTCTGCTTTGTCTTTCCAACATGTTTTCATGATATCATAAAGCTCAGCTGGGCAGGTTTCCATGCGTGGCATTCGGTACCCACGCTGAAGAGCAACCATCACATCCGAATTGCTCATACCTTCAACAACAACAACAAAAAAGTTTGATGAAATTATCTCCATTGTTAGAAATTGTTTTCTCTTTTTTTTACTTCACTGTACAGATCTTCACCCACTAGTAGAAGACCCTTGCCTCTTATTACAAGTAGCTCTGAGCATGAGTTCAATAAACAAGGTCAAGACGGGGGGAGACTCTGCAAATCCTGGTGGGAATATTTCCATTTTTACAGCTGAGCAAGTGCTAAGTCTAACAAGACTGTGGGAAAAATCACAATTCCTGTCTCCAGAACCATCTCTGTTCTATTATTCTGAACAATCCTGCTCCCATTTATTCTGCTTCCTGTGGTGTTGAGATTCCCAGCAAAAGCACACCCTGGCACCAGCCTTCTCTAGCTGCAGGGCTACTGCTCTGCTTGCTAGAGACCCCTCCGCCCTGAGATGGAGAGCAGCCTCACTGTTTGACCAAGCTGCCCATCAGCCTGCCCAAAACTTTCAGCTTTTCTTCTACATCGGCTTTTGTGTAAGTGCTGCTGACTGCAAGATACTGGACAGTCACTCAGGAAATCATTAATTGTAAGAGGCAATTTCCCCTCTTGTCCTGTTCCTGTCATGCAAAACCATCTTGCCAGCTGTGCTGAGCTTTGCTTTGTTTCCCTGCTATGGTTTTCTTTCAGAGGATAAGAACTGTAAGTACCAGCAGTACATCCTGAGTCTCACATGCCGGCTCATGTCACATGGAAGAGTCCTGCCCTAGACTCCATCCTCCTCCTCCCCCCCCTCATTTTTATTTCCTGTCACCCCTCCGCCCTTTATCAAACCGTTGAGAGACTGGTTCACAGAACAATTTCAAGACCTACTCTCAGGTCAGCTATGCTAGGGCCAGCTTTTGCTATTTTAGGTTCACCACTTCCTACCCAGAAACCTGCTTTGGGCTTGTCCCTTCCTCTGCAAATCTAATCAACCCAGTGGTTGCGTTACCTTCTCTGGATACAGACTCTTTTCTGTACTCAGTGACTGCTTGTTCTACGGTTTGGGCATGCAGGAAGCACCTGTGCTTCAGCCCAGAGATTTGCTTCCACCAGAGAAGGCTTTCCCTTTTGAGAAGGGTATCCCAGACCCCACAGCCACTGGCCACTCCTCAGGCTAAATGCTGAACACGTGGTGCAGTTCTGCCCAAGACCACAGCTCACGGTTTCCTCAGGCCATTCAGTCTCTAGTCAGGTCCATGCAGGACAGTCTCCTGCACACAGCAGCTCCCCAGAGGTGCAGGGAGAGCAGCTCTGCTCAGCTGAGAGGACACAGGATGGGTCCTGCTCTGAGCAAGGGCAACAGTGGAGATGCAGATGTGGTGCTCCCCTGAATCCTTGGTGCCTATGCAGCTCTGTCCCCACAGACCATGCAGATCTTTGTATGTATTATCTGACTGCTGTGGCTTGGCAGGTAAGGACACGTTTGAATTGCAACCAAATGACAGCTTTATCCAGTACAACTACTCGGATTATTCAAGATGACCATAGTTCATATAGTTGACTTCAGCTCAAGCCTGTTGGCTTTAAGCTTTTCCAAAAATACCCTCAGCCCTGTAATCTGAGTCTGGATCAAAGTGCTTACTTTGGAGACATCTTTTGTATTTTCAGTTCCTCTTTGGAAGGAGAAGGGAAGCTTTCCTGAATTAATACTGCCCATGTGCAGAACAGAAGTATTTTGAAGTAGTGAAGGGCATGTTGTCACAGAATAAAGAATTACTGCTATATAGAGACAAATACAGGAAGAAAGTCAATAAAGCATTTTATAGAGGACAGTGATATGACTGCCTGAACTTAAAGAAATGGATTTATATAATATATGCAGTAAAACAGTTATTTCTACCATACAAAATCTCAGTTAACTGTGCTGCTACATGAAGACTGCTGCTACTGGACTTTTGTGCAGAATGGGGATGACTTTTTGGGTTTAAGTACTTTATAGGCTTGTGCTTAGATTTGTTGTCTGCAGCACTGATTATTATATTGTGCATGCTAAAGACAAGGCCTCTGTTTCAGCTACTCTGCAGGAAAACTCTCTTTAATAACCATCTGACTTCAGAAGCAAAAAATGAAAATGCTTTTATCAGTGTCCCCTAGTAAATACGTCAGCTACATACTTCCTTGGGTTTGGGGTTTTATTTAAAACAAAAAGGGTTACTCACAGTCCAAGGAGTATTCTCAAAACAGCTCCTTGTCTAACTTTACCTTTTTAAAATTATTTAAAATTTTTCTTTTTGTAGCTAAAGAATTACCTGTCTTACCATATCTACATCCTAATCAGCAAAAGAAATATATCCCAAATACATATTTATTACACTTACACTCTCTTGAGTGCTAAAGTTTTGGTACATGTCTGTTAATTTATGCTGTGGTACCTGTTGGGTTTCACAAAGACCTATTTCTTTATGTAGGGCCTGGGAAATCATGTGAGCACAGTGGTATGGAGGAAGAATCCCACTGTAGAGAAAGGGTCATACCTTGTGAAGAATAACAGACATAACTGGAATGTAAGTATGGATGTTGCCAGCATTGACCTACTATATAATCACCTGGAAATCAGGTTTTAACAACCAACTCAACTGATGTGCCCAGAGAATCAGATACTTGTTTCATATTTCAGAGGCAGTTCCTGAAACTGTAGTTCCACTAATGGCTTTGAGTTTCTCAGGAAGAGAAACAGCTGTTGGAATACAAGAAGAAAGATGGCAAAAGTTCTAACTTTCTTGCCTAGAAATGCTTCCTACCAAGCTGCCTACAGGTATTAATTACTTGCCAGTTTCAACTCAAACTGTTTCATATGCAGCTATATGCTGAATGCTGTGGTTGCTAGAGCTGGTTAATAATTGAAAATAATATTTTGGAGCGTTCCCATTAGAACGGAAAAATC
This sequence comes from Orthonyx spaldingii, assembly GCA_013397795.1. Classification (NCBI taxonomy): domain Eukaryota; kingdom Metazoa; phylum Chordata; class Aves; order Passeriformes; family Orthonychidae; genus Orthonyx; species Orthonyx spaldingii. Next base: position 187,288 of record VZTJ01006619.1, read on the forward strand.
AGTTTACTGTTTCTCTTCAGTGGCTGCTGGTTACAACCTATCACCAGGTTACTATTGCCACGCTGGGGTAATTTGCCCAAATCTGTCACATCTCTTCATGTAAAGTAGATTGGTCACCCATGTATTTTGCTGTGATTCTGATTCTCAGAAGCAACTTTCAGTCTAACAGGCTATTTCAATTTACAGTTCTATTTAAAATAGATATATCTCTCTCTTCCATTTTAATGCAAGCAATACCTGCAAACTATTAAAATCTTCTAATATGCAGTCAAGAGCCTTCCATTTCTAACTGCTGGTCGACAAATGAATCTGCAGTGCATGAAGTATTTATGGTACTCATAAAAATGCTCCCACATAAAAAAACCCCAAAAACTATTGCTCAGCCTTCCCCTAGAAGAGAGATTTTCCTACAGCAGTGCAGCAGTACCATGTCTGCTGTACAGATGGACTTTGTTCTTAAAATAAAACAATGATACGGCCTATGAAGGTAAAGAGCAAGCAGACTTAGCTGCAGAATTAAGTATTGGATTGAGTTTGGTATTTTTGTAGTGCTGGTTTCCAGCTGAGCTTGTAGGTTTGCTCAGAGAGGGACAATTTTCTAAGCAGAAATTCTTCAGCAATAATCTTGTGAGCCCAGCTTAGTGCAGACAACTATCTGTACACACAGGCAGGTGCTAACAGGGAAAAAAGGTATCTTGGCTGTGGGAAGAGCCACGCATTACTTGGCTGCACACAGCTCTCATCTGATCCTTCCTTGGGACGTGATCACTGTTTGAAAAGAGCTTTTGGGACGACCTGCTGTGCTGTCAAATATTTTATAGCCCTCACCTACAAACTGACCCAGAGCACCTAGCTGTGCAAGCAGCCCTATCACCTCTTGAAGTTTAAGGGGGATAACACTTAAGCTCAAGACTTGTCCTGGCCTAGAACTTCACTGTGCCATGAGACCGTCTGGTTTGTCTCTACGTCTTGTATGGAAAGTCACTCTGTTCTTCCATAACAATGTAAAGTTGGCTGCCATCACCCCTTTCCTTCTGCCTGAGGCTTGCAGAGGTGCTGTCTCCCTTGTGCCCAGAGGTGTTCAGCCTACTGTCACTTCAGGGACTTGGGTCTGCCTCTTGACCATCTCTGGCAGTTCAGGATGAAGAATTCCAACTGCTTATGAAGTGGTGGAAATGTTTTCACTGTTTAAACAGCCAAGAGCTGCTGCACTGGAAGCACTGGGAAAGCTTTGCTTGGATGAAATATCTGGTCTCTCTTTCCTGTCAGGATCTCAAGGTTCTTCTCAGAAGTTCCTCTGCCTATGAAATGTGCAGTACAGGTGAACGTGGCTGTACTTTCCCCATTTGGCCACACCAGAAGGGAATTAGGGCAATTTCCCATAACCTCAGTAAGCTTAAATTAATGCAGTCTGTTGCCCAGAATTAATCATCTATGCCTGAGATGTAACAATTTTATATGCGTAGAAAACCCCTTCATACAAGGTGTCTCTGTGTGCTGGAAACATTAATAAATATTTTGTTTAACAGTGAAAAATGAAACATGAAGCACATAACTATCTCACAGCTATCTCATGCAGCTCCATTTGATGTGCACACCTCTGTGGCCTTGTACCTGACTGCATGGAACAACAAACAGTCAATATTCCTGTTGGTACACCAACACTGCTTTAGAGTCTGCTTTTGTATTTATTTTGTATTCAGACTAGCTAGCACTGAAAAACTATTATGGCTGATTTGCTTGTAAAAACCTGCTTTCTTAGTATCTTCACATATAATGTTATTAAAATCCCCAGCAGCTTACACAGCACTGTTAGAACTTGCAGCACTGCATCCTTCCCATGGGACTGTGCTTCTGTCCAAAAAGCAGGGATGTCATAAATGCAGGATCTGCATTTGCTGTAGTTGTAACACTTCTAGTATATATAAAAACTACTATATATCCATGACGCCATTGGTCTGTTAGCCAAAATTTACCCTGGAGAGGTACATGCCTTGGACATACAGTGACCAAGTTTTCAAAGCAGTAAGATTACCTGTAAGACATTTTTCCTATCACTGGTGTCACCACTGTCAGATGTCAGCTCTTTCCCTGAATATTTTCTTTGCTTTTTAGCATCAAAGTATAAACACAGAGTAAAACCACAGGCCCATACCTGGATAAGGAATCTTTCCATATGTAACAATTTCATACAGGAGGATCCCAAATGACCACACATCAGATTTAATAGTGAAAGACCCATAGTTAATTGCCTCTGGTGCTGTCCACTTAATAGGGAATTTTGCACCTAAAAAAAAATACAGCCTCAGTCACTTTAATCCATTTCACATTCAGCCATAGATGCAAAAGCAGTAGCAAGACATACCTTAAAAAGTCATTTCTTAAATTACTGTCTTTCATATCTAACTGATTCCAGAAATTGCCATAAAAAAGCAAACTCCTTTCAGTTAAATAAAAACATTCAGGCAGCCTTTGTTGGGAATACTACATGAATTTTTTTGACAACAAAGAGTAATACAATCAGAGTCTCTCTAAGCCCTTCTTAGCCTGCTCTGACATTCTGGCACAAAATACCAGGTGAGCTAGGAAACTTTTCTGATAGCAGAAAACACATCAAAGAAACTTGACATAAAATATTTATAACCTGAGAAGTTAATTTAATCAATATACAATGTCCACAGCTAGCTGGATAGGGGTCTGTATCTCCGAAAACTGCTTAATCAGACCCTTCCCTCTGATCTATTGAATTACTATAAGTCAGTGACTGCTGAATAGCTCATCTTCCTTTAATCTCAACTGTACTGTGTTGTTCTCTTTCTCCTCATACTTTAGTTCTTCCCCTCTTGCCCTACATTACCACAATTTCCATCCAGACTGTGTGAAAACCTGAGGTAGTATCTTTAAAAGGAGAAGGGGAAAGCCAGCCAACAAACTGCTCTGAAAAGTTACCCTTATGCAATCTGCGCATGGAAGCATAAATAACAACTTTTCACTACAATCAATTGACGATGCACTTCCTGAAAGGATCCTTGACAACATTAGCAAAATGCTCATGGCAAAACCCAGATATATACCTTTCAAAGCATGTTCTTCCTCTTGCCAGTCCTGGCCCTGTTACCTCCCATCCATGTGCTGAACAGGGACATGACTCAGCTTTCCAGGGTCCCTACAATGCTGCTGAACATGCAAATTAATGCTGCAGCTCCTAAAACAGCTTTCAAAGGCAACCAGTTCTGCTAAAGCTTTTCTTGTTACCAGCAACTACACCTGCTAGGGTTTCCTCCTTTCTCTAAGTGAAAGGAGGTCCATATGGCACTTAAGGATGTTACGAGAATATAAGATCACAGTTTCTTGGCCTTTAATTCTGTGAAATGGAAGCTGTGACTCTGCAATTACTTTGTTCTATTTAGAAAAAATTGTGTGCAGTTAAGTATTCTTGTCTTTCAAATTTATTTAAAATAAACTCATCAAAAAGCCTGGGCAGCACAGACAGGTTATTTGTTTCCTTTACTCGTGTTGGCATTAGAATGTTGCCCCTAAGAAGCTGTTAGGGCACTTTCTGTCTTTGGTGACCATATTTCTGTTAAATACGACCTCACTGCCTCCCAGAGGCTGAAGTTCAAAGACAAAAATAAAAATACATACCTTCCCTTGCTGTGTATTCATTGTCTTCAATGACTCTCGCTAGTCCAAAATCAGCAATTTTGCACATCAGTAAGTCTGAAACCAGAACATTCGCTGCTCTCAAATCTCGATGGATGTAATTTTTTCTTTCTATGTATGCCATCCCTTCTGCAATCTGTAACCAGAAGAACAACTATTTTGAGATTTCAATACCATACAGTTCCATTAGCAGGTCTGACCCCTCTTTCTTCAAAGGTATCCGCAAAGCCACATCCATTTATTCATTATTGGTGTCTTTGGTGCACTCTTTAGATGGAAGCAGGAAAGCGGGGATTGCCATGGAAAACCTATACACAGATCCAGTCCTACAAAACTCTGCTTACAGTAGCAGCTCTGAAAGAATTATTTAGGTGAATAACAGCTGGCAGGATTAGATACGTATGAAAGACATTTCCTGAAACAAAATCTTGAATAAAATGTTCCTAAGATTTCTCTTAAAATGTCTTCTTTCCTAAATTAATAACCAGATTATTTTCTAAATACTAAGAAAATAGAAGGAATTAAGCACTTAGGATACAGGTGTTCTGATGAAGCAGATACTGATAAAGCAACAGTGCAGAGAAAGTTAAAAAAACCCAACAGCTTTCTACTTAGCCAATATAAGCCTGGACAACCAGGAAACAGTTACTAAGATAGAGGAAACAACTTTATTTTCTCCTACAACAACATGTACCTGTTCATACATGAGGAGTGTTTGACAACAGCCAGCTCTCAGATAGTATCATAAGTAAATATCATCTGCATTTCAGCAGCCCAAATTGATTTCCAAATCAAATTAAAGAGGATTAATATCATCAAAATATGCACAAGGGATGATTTTTTTCCAGGCTACCTTTTTTTTTTCTTCCTGAAGAAAAACCTTTTCCTTTTCAGACAAAAAAAAAATAGAGAAAAAAGAAAAAGAAACTGAAATAATAGTTTCTAAAGTCAGAGTAATAAAATTGATGTGTAGACTGTATTTGTCCAAAAGAAACCCTGTGCTTGGGAGCCATGAGTTTTATCTTTCTTGCGAGACTGGTGATGGGACATTCCCAGTCAAGGGCCATGGTTCCACCTGTGCCACAGGTAGCTCTCTGGGATGTCTGTGGGTGGGTGACAGACCCCTCTTGGCCACATGGTTTGGGGAAGACCCAAGCCCTCAGATTTGCCAATTTGCCAGCAGTAAAGCAGTAAGGGTCCTTCACCAGTGCCAGTCCCTGGCACCCTCATCACAGGCTCTTTCTTCTCCACCTCAGGAGAAGAGAAGTGCCCCAATCTCTCCTCAGCTCCAGAGGTGCTCGTTTCAGCTGTGCAGCAAAGCAGGCAGGAGCAACTGAGCAAGTGTGAAGAGAACATTAACATCACTTCTGCTTACCCATTTTTAAAAAGTCCCCAAGGGGTACTGCCGAGGCACATGCTGCCACCACTTACAACATGAAACTACACAGTCTTTGTTCCTCTTTTTCAGTGTAAGCAATGGAAAAATAAAGCCATTTGCCCTCCCACTTCCTTCCACTGCAAACCTCTTCTTACAATCAGATATATTCTTCAGAGAAGTGTGACATTGCCCTTGTACAATGCAGGGGGGTTCTCACACTAAACCAAGAAGAAACTCCAATGAAGAGAATGAGCAACACCTGCATTTCACATTTTCTAGAAATAAGTAAAACATTTACTAATGAAGAAAGTAGCTACCAGTGAATAATTGCCACAGAGAGTCTTATTAGGGACTTACAGACACAACACAAGAGCAGTATTTAATTTAGAATCTGCTCTGCTTCTCTCTCCTCCCCATGCCATTACTTGTGTTTGGGGAGGAAGCAGAGATGAAAGGTTTTGCTGTAAGATCAATGCTGAGTTTGGACTGGCCTGCATGGCAGATACACCCAAAGTGCAGACAGGTCTGGTAATGCCAAAAGTATATCAAACACCACAGAAGAATCAGCTTTCCTCCTTCTTCCCTGTACAGATTTAACATTTGGATAAACTGCTGGATAGGGAATGAAGAATCACTTCACAAAATAAACATTTGTGATCATGATATTTATTTTCCAAGTCCAACCAAGAAAAGCCATTGGAAAGACCATTTTATTTCCTCTTATTTGTGCTAGATTCACTGAAAAATGCAGAAAATTCCAAAGTAGGAAAAAATTAACAGCAAGGAATTTTGAATGGGAGGAGGGGAAACACAGTGACTGAACAACTGCATTCACCCATCTGGTCATATTATACCTTAGCTTATGGGAAAAGAAGAAACAAAAAAATTGAGATTTCGTGATTGAGGGAATGGGTGCCAGAACCCACGTGATAACTTCGAATGATTATTGTTTGGATTTCATTGCCAAATGAAATGTTAATGCTAGAGAAATTCATATGAACAAAAGAAAATTAAAGCCTTTTTCTCTCTCTTTTAATGATCATTGGTACCTGTCAAGACTGTTCGGCTACATGTAGCTTCTATTCAGAAACAGGATGGGAAAGCTAATTTGAGCTTCAGGAATATGTTTTGTGGCCTTTATATGAGAATTCTGCCTACCCTGCACAAGAAGGGAGCACTTCCCTGGCAGCTTTAATGAACTACTGACATGCTTTTAGAAATACACAGATTAAATACTTTTTAAAACAACCCAAACAAATCTCTACATACTAGGAACTATGCACCCAGGGTAAGAATGAAAGGAAAGTCCTCTAGCAGAAATATATCACTCTATAAGCCAACCTCTGTAATTGTCAAGCTTCAGCTAAAAGTCACGGTGGGTGTGGGACAGTGGCCTCAGAGCTACTCGCAGCTCCCTATGTGGGCGGCTCAGACCCACAGCTTGGTGGGATGCTCCTGCCAAACAGGAGCCCAAAAACCAGACTGGAAATCAGTGCAAAACACTTAGGGTGGACATGAGTATTCTGTTGGTGCATTTTAAGCAGAGGAAATAATGGAGCATACCCTGTGTTTCGCACTGCCTTAAATCTGGTAATTCTCTCAGTTCCTAGGGAGAAGCCTCACTAAAAACAGTCTGCAGCTTTGAAAGGTTTGAAGTGGAGGTGTTATTGATCTGGACAGGGCTGTCTTTGGTCTGGGATCAACCTTTCAATAACTGTACCTTTCAAAAATGTCCAGATGCATAATAAAATAAAATATTATTATCTTGATCATAGAGTTTTCAAAAAGGCAGTTCATCTTCATGTGACTTTCTCTATGAAGAGGACGTAGACCCTTTGTATCTGGCCATTGAAAACTGTTGCAAAGGACACGTATCTTCAAATGATATATCAGTGTAATAACAATTGTCAGTTTGCAGCAGTGCTTACCCTAAAGGTGAAGTCAGGAAAGGTTGTAAAATCATATTCCTCCTGCCCCAGTCAAGCAGCTATGTAGCCAAAGCAGACCCACAGGGAAAAAAAAATTATTATAAAAGTAATGTATATAATTATACACTGGAACACTAGAGTGTATCATTAAAAATCAAAGAAGCCTGAGAAGGCATACACAGTGGAAATGTCACAATGCCAAGTAAGACTTGAAATTAATTGTAATCTAGGTATGACTTTCTACTATGACTTTAAAAAAGAGGGTAGAGAGAGATTAAAACACTGCATCAAAAATCTCTAATAATTTTATTCTACATTTTTTACCATTATTTCAATGGCACTGTAGCCTTAGATGGCAGAAAGAAGTCGCCAGTCAAGCTGTAGATCACAGAAGAATTAATGAAAGCATCAGTACTGCATGGGAAGGAACAAAGACTGTATTTGGACAAAGCTTTGACCCTTTCCAAAGTTAGGAGTTTGTTTAGTAAAAGCAGGTATCATTTTCCTAACCACAGTCCTACATGGAAGATAATGGATTTGCGTAAGAAGCAGGAAGAGTTTACACATACATAAGGTTCACTGAATTCGTGTCGTATGTTTTCAGCAGATCTCATCAAACAGGAACAATTATGAATTCAAGAAATGTGAAACAAAGAATTGCAGGCTCTTCTGGTAAATTGCCTCTGGGGCATGACAGAAACCAACTAGTAAAAGCCCAAGTTTTCCAGTTGCTTTCGTGCTGAAGGAGCCAGGCTGGTGCTGACTTCTACAGGAGATGCCACAGCTCTGCTCTGTACTAGAGCAGATAGTATGTGCTTGAAGAGATGTTTGCAAAACTCAGTTTCCCTTAAAACATTCTCATTTCAAAGACTGCTAACATTCATCTCCAATGGATAAAATTGTCTTTGCCAGGGCATAGCTAACATTAAATTTTCCAGCCCCCACTCATATGCACTGATTAAAACATGAGAGACACCTTCAGCTCTGTCAGAGAGCAGGTTGCTTTAGAAACTGAGCTGGGCCACCTTCCTAGCAAGCATTTTCTTGCCATCTTTTCCACTAACTTAATTTCATAAATCGTGACCATTAGTACAGAAAGAAGCCAGCAAAATCCAGAATCCACAGCTGTAAGTTAAAGTAGGCACCAGATGTAAGTGTAATCAAGCAACAGCTATCTCTGTCAAAAATGGCCATCAGTGGGTGTGCTCACCTAACTAGACAGCTAAGTCAGTATAGCAGAGCAAGACTGTATTTAATTACTTGCTTGAAAAATGCTTACTTTTAGAAAGTTCTTTATTTCACCTAGCGGAACAGTCCTCATTTTGCAAAGTCAGAATGTTTCACCTCTTGCAAACATGTTTTTTTCCAAGACTCTTCAAGGCAAAGGTATAATGAACTCAGGGAGTGGAGCACTAAACAACAGCCTGGCAATGTAAACAACAACCCGCAGTGCTCTTCACTTGGAAGATCAGCCTCAGATGGGGTTTCCTGTACAACTAACTACCTGTACTATATTCTTCAGCCATCTAACAGTCACACAGACCACATCCTCCTCTCCCTTTCTCCCATTTCCAGTCCCTCCTGTATCATGTAGCATCACAGATGTATGAGGGCAAAAATAATCTGATGCTCAGCCACCATTTCTTGCATTTTCAGTGTCCCTGAGAAGCTGGGATAGCCAGGCAAACTGCCCTGTCAGAATGGTGTGATCAGAGAGTAATGAAGAGCTCAAGCATGCGTCCACCAAGAAAAAAACCAAAAAGCCTGATCTCGTTTAAGAACTTCACCACAAGCTTCCTTCCATGTTATTTTTAACCTCTTCTGAAACATATCTCTCCAAATTTCTTTCCCCTTAGCTCTGCAGAGATGTTAACATCACTTCTGTAAGGATAAATTAAGTGTTCCATTTGTACAAACCAGAGTCACACCAAAAATACTACACACATTTTGTGTTCTCCTTTATACACAGCCTACATTCTGGAAAAGTGTGATCCACGGGTGACCTTAGCAGAGGTCTGAAAAGGTTTTTGTCCATATTTTGCCTTAAAGACCCATCAATTAACATTCAGACTGCCAGAGACAGAGAAGACCGGTGGAACACCTGTGTTGGTCAGAGGGAAATCTCTGGTCTGGAACCACACACATGAAGCCTGCAAGTCTATTCCACACAGTCCTGTTATCACACAGCGGCATTAAGGGCTCTTTACAAATGTGCTCAAAGAAGCGACAAATTCTTTCCATAAGAAAAATCCTGGTATTTCTGTTCCAAGGTTTTGTTTGGGCCTCAGCCAGAAATCCTCAGAGAGGCATTCCTGAGCAGCCCTTTAGGATCACTGCAAGCCAGTCTCAGGAATTTCTGTTGATGGTCTACATCTTATATGATGACAGGGACTTCTCACATCACCTGTGCAGCACAAGGTCCTGGCCTCTGGGGCCAAGTGCAGGAACTGGCTCTGAGAGGTTGCTGTCAGATCAGGGTGACAAGCGATGTCCATTTGAAGTGTCCTGACCTTCAAAGCTTTGTGAGTGACAATCTCTGACCCCTGTTATCTTGAAGAGATTTACCCAAGTTGTACACAGAGTTGCTCTCCAGTTCATTACTCTTTTAAAGCCTTAAATTTCTAAAAACACAGTGTTAATTTAAAATGAACACTACATCCCTAACTCCAATAAAAAGGTCTGCTGTGAAACCACATGTGCTTTTCCCTCCACATCTCAGGTCTCCTTTCATATCACTGCTCACAGATATTCTTTTCTCTCTTGAATTTTAGACACTTTTTTCAAAGCTACCTTTTATTTTCTTTTCTGTCCACTACTGCTCATCTCTTCAGACTATGACCTGGGATCCAACAGGTTTTCCACATCTACAAAGCTTTCATCCCACTAAAAATAAATTCTCAAGGACAAATTACCCAAAGAGTTCAGAAAATTTAGAGAGCCTATAGCCACACTAAACCAAAAATTATAGCAAAAATAGCTCTTCCATTCAGTCTATGTGAAATAAAAAACATATATTTGATATACTGAACATCTATATAACAATATGTGATATATAATATACTATAGAATAGAATAGAATAGTTCCAGTTGGAAAGGACCTCCAGTGATCAACTAGTCCAACTGCTTGACCACTTCAGGCCACTTTAACCAAAAATTACAGCATATATTAAGGACATTGACCAAATGACTCTCAAAATATAACAGGTTTGGGGCATTGATCACCTCTCTAGGAAGCCTGTTCCAGTGTTTGATAACTCTCTTGGTAAAGAAATACTCCTAATATCTAATATTTATTAGTATAGCAATAATTACATAAAACATTCACATAATATTCTTATTGTATATTTTTTTGTATAAATTCCTAATGCTTTATTACATCCTTTAAAGTTTTCCCATCTTTCCTTATGAGTTATAACAAGTTAATGTAATGGGGTATAACAATCTGTAAACTCTAATGCACTAAAAAACAACCCCAAAAGGTTGGTTAACAATAACCTAGCAGAAATGCCATCATCACCTACTACTAACATGAAGTACAACCTGCAGAAGCAGAATTATTACTCTATTTTTGTTACATGCCTCCCAGGACACCTAATTCTGATAACTGTCCAAGACAAAACACCAGGCTCTGGGACCTTTGATTCAGGCTTTGACACACAAATCAGTCTGGAGTCTCTCTTCATGTTTCATTTAAGACAAAGAAAACTTGTATATTTTCAAACAATCATCCTGGTTCATAAATCATATACTAGTACCTGAAACACCATTTCACAATAATTTACCTAAGAATTTGAAACCAAGAGGAAGTCACTGAGGTTAAGAGGAGTTTGACCAGTTAACTTAAGAAGTAAAAAAATGACACATTTACTAACACTGAAGGAAACTGCTAAGCAAAAAGTCACAAAACTTGCCCTTATACTTTCAATAGCCACTCAAACTGAAAGCAGCCTTTTCACAAAGAAAGGCAGCTGGGTATTGCTGCCATCTAAACAGGTCACCAGCAGTATCTAAGAGTTAAGCCTAACCACATATTCCCTTTGAAACCTCTTTCATCTATTTCCTCCTTTCAATTAACCATATTTACTCAAAATTGATTTGTAAATTACATTTTTTTAATGCAAAAAAATCTTTTGGATAAAATGGCCCAATATGAGTTTCAGACTCTGAGAGAAATAACCCCTGTTAATTTTGAGCATATTTCTTAAATTTTACCTGAGCAGAGAAGTCAATCAGCTTTGGAAGCAACAATTTACTTCCTTCCTCACTCTTCAGAAAATCCAGCAAACTTCCTGTTAAAACGGAGGAAGATTAAGTCAGTCCAGTTTATTACAAAAATAAAGGTCACATTGGTTCCCCAATTTCCTGGATCACAAAATTGATGCAGTGAAGTGTTTTAATGTATTTTCAAGTTGACTACAGTAAGACAGTCTCTTTGCATGATTTAACGACAGGAACACACCAGTCAGCAGACATTCAAGTTTTGCCATTTTTCCTGGCTGTAGAAAACTCTCATCAGACTGAGTTTGATAAGCACCCTACTACTCTATGGACCATCAGGAAAGCTGTCTAGGAGAATCACATACATCAATCCTTTCCAAGTCATACAGAATAAATGCCTCAACATTTGTTCATGAAATTACTAGCAAAATTGGTTGAAAACAGAACAGAACAAGAAAAACTACCACCCAAGACAATCTGAGAAGGAAACTGCATATTTTGTGTAGTAATGCTCTATCCTTGCAGGACCATTCCTCACTCACCTTATTACACACACCTTTATCAAATCAAGGCCCACATAAGGCAATTCCTAAAGTTTGTTTTAATTGCCTTTTTATGATACCAGAAACAAAAGTTACATAGGGAGTCTAAAGGAACCAGAGCTATTCTGAAGGTTATCCTCTGATTCAGAAACAATAGAAAATGCTGCATTTAAGAAAACTGTAAAAATGGTTTATCTCACACATGCAGCAATGAATCATAAAATTAAAGCATCAGCCTATCTTAAGGATAGGTACACTCCTTCCCTTAATATTTGAACATTCAAAAATAACTCTATCATTCCTGTCTTTAAAAAGAAAGGGAACCAGTTTAGGAGAAGCAGAAGAGTTCACTAAAATACTGCTTGCAGATTGTCGTGGTTTAATCCCAGCCATCAACCAGGCCCCACACAGCCCCTCACTCACTCCCCAGCAGTAGGATCAGGGAGAGAATCAGAAGGTGGAGAACTCATGGGCTGAGATAAAGACATAAATAGGAAAAGCAAAAGCTGTGCACAACAACAAAGCAAAACAAGGAATTAATTCACTGCTTCTCATGGGCAGGCAGGTGTTTGGCCATCTCCAGGAGAGCAGGGCCCCATCATGTGTAATGGTTACTTGGGAAAACACTGTTACTCCAAATATCCCTTCTTCCCTCTTCTTCCCCCCACTTTATACACTGGACATGATGCCATATGGTCTGGAACATCCCTTTGGTCAGTTGGGGTCACCTGTCCTGGCTGTGTCTCCTCCCACCCTCCCATGCACCCCCAGACTCCTCACCAGCGTGGCAGCACAAAAAGCAGAGAAGACCTTGGCTCCGTGTAAGCCCTGCTCAGCAACAACAAAAGCATCTCTATATTATCATCATCACTGTGTTCAGCACAAATCCAAAACACAGCCCCAACACCAGCCACTGATGAAAATTACCTCAGCCCAAATCAGCACGCAGATCCAATGTTTTTCTCACCTTTTGCCATGAATTCTGTTATAATATAAATAGGCTCTTCTTTGGTCACAACAGCATAAAGCCTAACAAGCTTATCGTGCTGAAGTGTTTTCATGAGGTTGGCTTCCTCCAGGAAGGCTTGCACAGACATAGTTCCAGGCTTCAGAGTCTTCACTGCCACCTTTGTACTGTTATGGTAGTAACCTACAAGAAGGAAATACGATCAGTGCACTTGAAGTCACTCTGTACCCCACAGTGTCCTGACTAGCAGGAATTTGTAAAGCAGGTGAGGTTGGATTCCAGGAATAGCTAAGAGCCTGAAAGCAAGTGCCAGAGGTAGCACAAATATTTATGCTAGAATTCCTTTTTATTTTGCAACTTATACAGCACTGCAGAGAAAAATGATCCATTCCCTATTTTTAGAAATCAGTTATCTGAAAAAAAAATAAAGCAAGCAAATGACCTTACTTCATACCAAGTTTCCATTCACAAGTAGCCCATAAAATACTTGGCTAAGGCACGTTTCAATGAATGTCCACTTAAACTGCCTCAGAACAACAGAGTCCAAGAACTGACTGCAAGATTCTGAAGTATCTTAAATCCCATGATTACACTTATTTTATGCATGCCAATCTCATGCTTATAATCCTTCCTGTAACCCTTAGTGCTCAAAATGGAGCATTACGGGAAAGTGCAGTCAAATGGTTCTCGTGACCAACAAGGACACACTGCCAGGACTGCAATCCTGCAGTGTTCAGCACAAGATTTAAAACGTGATAACTTCTTATCACATAGCCCATTGCCAAGAGTGGAGGAGACTGTGGCTGTGGTTCATTTCTCTGTTTATCAAACCTTCTAATGTAACATTCTAATTATATAAAAGGCAACGATCAGTGAAGAGATAAACAGTGAATTGTTTTCACATTTAATGTTTTCCAAATATTAAATAAATGTTAAAATAGCATTAAAAAAATAGAGTAGCAAGCACTGATCCTAAAGTTTATCTTGTGAAGTCATTTAATTTGAAAAATGAGGAAACAAAAGAGAGAGAAAGAGGGATATAAATGCAACTTTTATCCCCCACCATACCTATTGCAATATTGTAGAACTATTTCTCAGAAAAGGTAAACCTTTCATGACTCAATGAAATAGCCTCATTTCCTTATTCAGCGACAATCCTGATAATCGCCATGATGGACACACCCCTAAACTGGAATCTACCATTTTCTTATGCTATATACCACCCAACAAAAGAAACCAGTGGCAAAGCAAGGACCTAGTTTCCAGATCTTAAGTGATTTCTCTAACCACTGCATCTTTTTTGAAGAAGGATCATCATCTGAGAAAAGCCACTATGCCAATCACAAAATATTCACATGCATGATTATTAAATCTATTTTTCCAAACATGATCAGGTCAAAACATAACAAGAACTTTCTCTAAGTTACTTAATAGTAAGAAATTACAGCTACAGGTCAAATATGTTGTTAAAGCTCAGGTATATGATTTATATCTATCAGAAAAACAGATATTAAATATACTGAAAGATTATTTGTATCATTTCTACTATTCCATCCCATACTCTAAAACAGAGCATGAGCTCCACTTTCAATTTGTTGATTCTCTACTGAACATACTAATTAATACAACTATTTCTGTGAAGCAATTATGACCAACACACTTAACATTAACTATGTAGTAGTATTTTACATTCACTAAAGATATCCATCAAAGTCAGGTCTTTCTTACAGAAAGTTTACTTTACTACAACACCTCTGTGATATGGAGGTTTTCTGCTGTAAAAAAGTCTACCCTGACCCTCTGGTGGTAACATACAAAACAAATAGCTGGTGAGAGCACTAGAGATAACTGATCTTGATTTCTTCATGTTAGTTTATTTCATCAAGTATTGGGAGGGATGGGACACCAAAACAAGGTGGCCATGAGCTCTGTGAGCACACTCTGGTATTTCTAACAGCTGCAGAAGAAAATACACTTCCCAAGCACATATGACTTATATTCTAATTCAGAGGTTATTGAATAAGAGAATCTTTTACACCTGAGATGCAAGCAAGATGTGACTCATTAATAAAATACACCATAATGGCTGCATTTGCCTTGTTAACTTTCCTCTTAGCCCTGCTTGAGAATTCTCTTCATGGATTATTAATACCACAGAGCATCATAATTCAAATCATATCAGTTCACACTAGGAACAAAAATGCATAAAACATAGACCCTGCTCCTGCAGTGCTGCTCTGGTTCATCACATCACTAAAGTAGCTGCCCAGATGCAGTGAACTCCATGGTCTAAAAACCTTCCATACCATGACAGGAAGTCAGTCTCTTTGCAGTTTTAGCTACTGTTAAAAATTAAATGTGAAGCAAGCAATAGTAAGAAAGTCTGAGGTGTGTGATGATGTCTCACACAACGAGCCGTGTTCTTCTCTACACGATAGAATTGAATCCTTCAAAAAATGTAATGTTTCAGGTATTTATTTTGGAGTTGATTACTATTATTTTGACAGAGTAGTAACTTGCATAGCCAGGTTGTCCCCAGATTCCTGCATAGGCTTAATCAGGCCAAGGAGTTACATGAATGCAGACAATTGAGGTTGAGCCTACTATTTCTGAACAGGACTGAAGATGGACAAGCCTGTAGCATGCAGCTTTCTCCTTCCTCTACTTTTGCAGTAACTCCCTGCAGGGTATACTGAGAACAACTTGTTTGAGCTATGGAGCTATGACACTGCTAGAAGACAGATAATGGCTGGAGCAGTTACTGTTGGAGGAAGTACTAGAGAAGAGACTGAGGAACAGCAGCTTCTCTGCATCCAACTGCACATCAGCACTTCACTTCTTCACCTACAGCCATCACTCAACTGCAGAACAGAACAGAATAATGCAGAAGTGGCTCCATCTCTCACTCATCTCCATACAGCCCATTAAATGTGATGGCAAAAAGCCCAGGCTGCATCTTTCTAACCACTTCCATGGTGCAGTGCATGAAGTGTGGACACAGCTCTGCCATGCTGCTTCCATCCATCATGTCAGCACAACTGATGACCAAAATGCACACAATAAACACTAACTCGGTAGCCTAAACCCAGAAAATCTCTATAAAATGCTTAACATTGCACTTGTATTGATGGACAAAACTGGAAAACTGATAGCAACTTTTCTCTGTGTAAAAGCAATGCTTCAGAGTCGGAGGAGATTCTCCTGCCCATTCCATAACACAGATTCTCTGCACAGCTCATACAGGAACACAGCCAAGTGCTTGGGGCATATGGAGGCCTGCTTTTTGTTCCTAGGGTTTTCTTACTCCTTCCATAATATAAGTTAATTTCCTCCAAAATGTTCAACAGGAAGATGTCAACATGGATGCCTAGAAAGTACTTATAAAAATACTAAAAAAGAAAAGACTATAAAAGATAAACTTGCATATCTTCACATTGCAGTATCAGCATTATCTTTATACTCCTATATCTCTCAGAATCACAGAAGGGACCTGTGGAAGGCATCTGTGCCCAACACCCCCAGGAGCACCTAGAGCTGGTTGTCCAGGATTGTGTCCAGTTGGCTTTTGATTCTCTCTAAGAATGGAGATACCACAACCTCTCTGGGCAACCTGTGCCAGAGCTTGGTCACTGACACAGTTGAGTGCTCACAAGGAACCTCCCATGTTTCAGTTTCCGCCCATTGCCCCTGGCCCTGTCACTGGGCACCACTGAGAAGAACCTGGCTCCATCCACTTTGCATACCTCCTTCAGCTATTTACATACACTGATAAGATCCCCCTGAGCCTTTCCCAGGCTAAAAAATCCAGCTCTCAGCCTTTCCTTAAAAGAGAGGTGCTCCAGTCCCCTCATCATCTTTGTGGCTCTTTGCTGGACTTTTTTCCAGTAACTCTACATCTTCCTTTGCCCAAAAGCAAAATTCCTCTGACTGAGATACTGTTCCCTCTGAAACCACAATTCTAAGTATCCTTTATCAAGAAGAAATTTATTTAGCAATTCAACCATGGAACAATATTTCTCTCTAATTCACACTATGGCTGAAAAATAATTTTGTTCTATGTGAGGAGGCAGTGTAACAACCAGCTCTTGAATGAGGAGAGAGTACCAACCAGGTTATTTCTCAGTACCTCTACATAATTCCCCAAGTTCCTGGGTGATCATTACAATACATAGTGTTTGCTGACACCCTGCACCACACAGCTGACCTAATATGCTTTTCCAGCAAATCTTTTCTATAAGGTTAACCATGCTCCTGGTTTGAGAGGATCTGTGCCATGCAAATCATCTTCTTTCGCTTCAGAAAGAAAGCAAAGAAGAGGAAATGCAGCAATCACTTTCACAGTACGTTAGTTTTTCTCACAGTGCAGCAATTCAGACATAGGGTTCAGGCCCAATTTAGATGTTAAAATAATGACACAAACAAGAGGAAGCATCTTGAAGCAGAAACACCCTTTTAAAGTTTTATTTCTTTCTGTGTGTATGTGCAGAAGTAGTCACTTCCCAAAACGATCTGCATTTTCAAGCAGGTGATTATCTCCTGCCACAAAGCCTTCCACAGTGTTTCAGTATAAATTAAACATTTGTTGCCTTGGTTTATTAGACAGAAATAACTGCACAATAGTTGACACTTGTCCTAACTAGTACCTAAATTGTCATTCATGTATGTCATAGCTAGAAGGTTTCTTAAGCCTTTTCTCGTGAAGGCAGATAAAAGGCTGAATTTGGCTATATTATATATGATATGATATTGATTGTTGCTTGCACTTTTTACACGATTTATACAAGATTGCACCTATGACTGAACTAGAGCTTTCTGATTGACACTATAGTTGTGTGTGTGTAATTTGCCACTCAAACAGCACCAGTCTGTGCTTTGCTTTTCTAAATGAGAGCATCTCTTCAAACCAATGACATTCCCGTCACACTGACACACTCCCATGGATTACCAGGGATCCCTTCATAGCTTTGTGTCTTCTAGCAAGCTTTGGGGTACACTTTCAAGTTGCTCAGAAATGCTCTGCCTATAGAATCTTAGGCCTTAAAATTAATAATCATCACCTTAATCTGATCTTTTATTGTAACTGTAACAAATTTATTCCTATTTAAACACAACATCCCGAAAAAGAGATTCAGGGAAAGGCTAAGAGAATGATTTGGCCTGAAAAAACATCTTCATGAAGACTTTGGGAGGAAGATATAGTTTACCTCAAATAAGATGGTAACTGGCAAAAAGTGTGTAAGCAATGAATAGTACACAGAACATGCAATAATGAAGCCAAAAGAATACACTCATGTCAGAATAGGCAGCATTTCAAAAGCAAGATGATGAAACCATTTTCACGGAATGTGACACAGGGCATAGACCTTTGCCAATAGAAAGTCACTAATAAGGCTGAGGAAATACTGCTTGTAAGCCAACAAAGCAGGTTATTAAGGTTATAATAATTAATTTATCATTTTCTGCTGGGTATATATTAATGCTTACAACTTGTAGGTCTTATGATAGCTTTATTATTGGGGTCTTGTCTGATGATTCGAAGTATGGGCTGTTCAATCTCTAGTCTTGCTACATAAATCACCTACTTTCTGAGAAGCACACTGGCAGACAATACTCTTCAGTTAAATCTGTTCTCTTTTTTCACCCTGTATGGCAGTACCATGCACTACATTGCAGGAGGCATCTTCTTCACAAATGGACAATGAAATCTCTATACACAATTCACTAAAAGATATTGTTTCTTTTTATTTCATGTTCTTTAACACTTTCTGACTTAAAACAAAGTTCTAGTAGGCTCATCAAATTGGAGATTCAGGAGCCACATCTTACTATAACCTTCTATTTCTGCCTCAAAATATAACAAAAGACTCTGTTGTCTTTGACCTTCTAAATTACAGTGCTTACTCACTATTTTTCCCTTAAAAGACACCAAAAGGATTTGTTCCACTGCCTTGTCAAGTGTCTACCCCCTTTTTCAAACCCCATCTTCTCACAAGAAGGTATGTTCTTGGACCCATTTTGCTGTTTTACAAGTATATAGGACCAGGTTCATGTCCATTATTTTTTGAATGACTCTGAAATGACACTTCCTTCAGAGTTAAATACTCATTTCAAAAGAATAAACTTACCCATCCAGACTTCTCCAAACTGACCGGCTCCAAGTTTCTTCACTAATTTAATCGATTCCCGTGGAATTTCCCATGCATCTTTATCCCATGGTTTTTGAGGTTTGGGACTAATACAAGCTTTTTCCAACTTTCTGCATAAGCCATCTGATTGCCCTGGTTTTCAAAGAAAATACAAAATACATGACACTTCTGTGCCTCACGACTTGAGACAAACATCACTTAATTGCAGGTGTGCATTAACCAGCCCACAATAATGTTCAAAATAACCAGATGCTATGATGAAAATGTAGCCTTTCTGGTGCTTTCACAAAACTTTAAGCGCCTCTGATCTGAAATTTGGCATTCAGACACAAATTTAATAAAGAAGTATTACATGCATCTGGTTACTGTCAGATTATTAAGGGGTTTTACTACAATTTGCACCAAATAAATATAATATCAGATTTTATTACTGACATTATGTTGATTAAGATGCACATTGGAGTCAGGTTTGAGACCTGTATTCCGAATTTAAATTTTCTTGCAACATGGTTTCAGACAGATGTGCATGCAAGCATAAGTAGGTCAACATTATTTTTTCTCCAGACACTGACCAGCTATAACTTTTATATAAATGTTGGATAATTCTCACGTTTTCCAGCTGTGCTGAACAGCTAGCACACATATCTAACAATTCAGAAAAATTTCACGGCCAAGTCCTCAGAATGGCTTTGAAAAATCACTATGTGATTTTATGTCCTACATTTTTTTGTCTTGTCTTTCTTCCTAGTTACAAGATTAAAAAACCTGTATTTTGGAGCTATCCAGCAGGAGGTTATACAGAATGAGAAGTCAGTTTTGCAGATAAAACACAGGTAGACTTGTCCCTTCCTCTCCCCCTTGTTTCTTTTTCTACATAAATGTATACGTTCTATGTGGGTGCAACTTTATTTCTTTGAAGTATGTGGAATATTTCTTCCTTTAAAAATAAATGATTAAACAAATGCATTTACAGGAAAAATAAAACCAATTTCACACTCAACAATAGGTACAAGATGACATTCACAAGTCTATATGTATTTCTGCTAATCATGAATAAAAATTTACTCTCAAATAAGATATTATTTACAATGCAGGCAATTCTTATTATAGCTTCACATCTCCCTAAGTTTGATGAATTGTTTTATAAAGCTAGTCTTCATTTCACAGTGGTATGCCACAGAGCACCCAGCATTAGGTGTGGTTATGATAACAACAATACTTGAGTTCCCATCAGTTTTACTTTATCTTTGATAACATGCATGCCCAAGTTATTTAGGAAAAGAGGAAAACTTTGAAACAAAAGACAAAAGCATTTCTTTTCCTTCACAGGAAATAATGGCTGCATTCTATTAAGTAATTCACTAACTGATTTAACTTACTTTGATAATGTTTGATCATATCATTGATGTTAGGAAAAGTTATTCTTGGAGAGATGTAAAATCCTCCATTGTCTAGACTTCTGATTTTGTAGTGCTTAATAACATCGCCATGCTCTGGATCATAGTCTCGTATGGAGAGAGAATAGCTGCCTGTGGATAAAGAAGGGATGATCATTAACAGACAGCAAAAATCTACAGTGTCCACACATGTACAGTTCAGCCTAAGAAAATCACCATTTTGTCTGCTTTTCTTTTTACTCCCTTATTTCCTCAAAAAGCATTTTGCAATCAACGGGAGGAAGTTAGCCAACAGCCAGCCCTGAGCCAGTCACCAAAATGCTTACAGTCACACTTTCTTTTTCAATCTTATTCAAATATCTCACTTCTTCCATATTGCAGGCAGCTCCACATTCAGTGCCCAGTTTTGCAGAAAATCCCCCAGCCTGAGCAGAAGTGGCTGGGAGAGCAAGACCAGGGCTGTCACCCTACTCAGACAGAAGCTGAAATTTGGAAATCAGCATTTTGAAAAAGGAACTTGCTGGTTCTTGAGGGCCAGCTAGCAAAAGGATGGTTTGGACATGGCTTGAAGCATACAGAAGGGAGAGCAGATCTGTTGATCTGCTACATCTGTTGATCCCTAGGCAGTCCTAGAGAGCCTAACATCATCTGGGATTTAAATTGGGGCAGGAGAGCATCTACCCTTAGCTACAGCACTCTTTGTCTCTTCTACTTGTACAATTCTTGTCCATTTTCAAAGGATAAGAAACCAGCTCATCTCCTTATCTCTCCTCACACACATATCCAGTGATATTGGGGGTTACTTTGCCTTACTCTCAGGGCCCTATCTAGAATTTAGGAGTCTTCCTTTGAGAACTTTGTTTAGGAGTCTTCAGCTGAGAGCACAATGATATGGGCCCATTACAGATAATAACTAGCCAAGAATCTGCAGTATTAGGGCCAAAAAAATCTACCCTGTTGAGTGGAGAGATACAATTGGCTGAAAGGCTTCATGTGTCTTCCTCTGGAGGATGCTGTGTTGCAGCATCCAGCTGGAATATCCATCCAGACTATCATCAGAGACCACAGGCTGGGGCAGAACTTCCCATGCTCTCCTCAAAGTCCCAGCTGAAGAGCCTGGAGACTTTACTAAGCTTTTCAGCACAAAGTGCTCTGTTTACAGCACAAAATTTTACCAAAAAGCTTCCTTCTGAAAGGAATCACACTAAGCTGTAGAAGTGAAAACCCTCAATATTCACTAACTACAATTTTAAACTTGTAGCAATGGATACAGACCCAATAAGGGAAGACTACAGAATGCAGCAGCTACTATTACAGTAACATGTCTTTCAATAAAGGAGTCACAAACATTAAGAAAAGATGCCATTTCATTCATTCCTGCTTCTTCCCAGTTTAATCACATACATACACTTTTTTTTCCCCCTTATGTCAACACTTTGGGTGTTGCACTGCAACTCTCTTTTTTCTGGTATTTTTCTCATTCTTCTCACTCCTATGGAGCTGCAGAAAATTCACACCATAAAATGCACTGCGACTACTCCACACTCAGTCCCACCTGATGCCAATTTTTGTGTAGACTGACTGTGTGTTTTTATCTCTATATAAATTCCAAAGCACCACTCCAAACCCCACCTTTTAATGTTTCACTTTCTCTGATAAGGAAAGCTCCAGGACCATTTCCAGGAGCCAGGAGTTGTCTTTCAGCATCTTTTCGGGTTATGTCTTTGAAGAACCATCTGAAAAGTATTTAAAACAGTTAGAACCACCTCTTTCCCCACCCACAGAGGATACACCAGGAGGGCGAAGAAGTCTGCCAGTATTTGGAGACTGGGAAAACTTACTCTTCTGTTTCCAGGGTGTTTACTTTTGCTACATAGTTGCTGGGAATGAAACCTTCTTTTCTTGTCGTGAGAGATTTTGCTCTCCACCATTCTCCGCATCTGAAAAACAGGAACAGTAGTATTCACAGGAAAGGAAAATGATGAATTATTATTTAGGTTCTAATCTGCTGAGAGATTTGCCCAGTCTGGAGAGAGAAACTCAATCTTTACTCTGAACTCAAGGCCCCTGAGAAGCTATTGACTCCACTGGATCAATGTTTGGTCACTGTTACTGAGGACAGCTGCCAAGTCAGGGACTCATAGACTCAAAAGCTGTCTGGGTTAGAAGGGACCTTGAAGATCATCTCTGTCATGGGCAGGGACACCTTCCAGTGCAATGGGTTGCTCAAAGTCCCATCCAACCTGGAATAACTCCATAAAGCATTTGTATCATCACACGTAAAGGAACTCACTTATCATTCCTACACCCATGGTATGAGTAGGGTATCAAAGCATTGTGGAGGGAATTAGATGAGGCCAAAGAAAATCTGCAACACAACCAACATTGTCACACTTACTCCTCAATAACTTTTAGTTTTTCTCCTTTCTTGAAGGACAAGTCCTCTTCATGAATGCCTTCATAGGGATACAAAGCTACCACAATGACTCCATGCTCCTCTGTGTCTACAAATGCAGAAAGACAAAAGCATGTTCACATCACTTTGCAGGCTGACATGGGCACAGCACGCAGGTGTAAGATTTCTATAGAAACATACCTTGACTGACAAACCTCTGTCCTGGTAAGAGCTGTGCTTCTAGATTTGCCTGGAATAAAATATGTCTTTAATTAAGCAGTTTTAGGTCTTTGTGATGATCTTAAATAACAATACATATCATACAGTTGCTTTGTTATCATATCATATGTTTTAAATTAAAAGGAAATGCTCAGATTTTTCCCGAAAATTCTTCAAAATATATATTATCTATATAAACATATCTTATTTATATGACAACATAAAAATATAGTAAGTCCCCCCTAGATTTTAAATGGAGCAGCTCAGACCTTGCAAAGGTGCAGCACAAGCCGTGGGGAGGAAGTTCAGAGCTTTGGGACATCTGCTGAAGAGGTTTTAGGTAGGGCACTTAAGCAGGACAGTTATTACCATGTAGCTGTCATGCTAAAGAACTACAAGCATGGCTATGCCACTAAGACTGTGCAAGAAAAAAAAAAGAGTAATTAAAAAAAGTAATGGTAGTTCGTGATGTGTATTCATCAACTGAGAACACAACGAGTTCACCGTGTCAGCTGGTGAGAGAGGAGGGATGGGAGCCATTCACACCCGCAGAGAGCAGGTCCCCAAACAAGGGCAGTCAGGACACACAGTTTTCTCAGCACAGTAGAGAAGGTGGGGGGGAAAAAAAGGTACCAGTCATGCTGCAAATCAGCAAACCCACTTGGTGCCCAGCAGCATTCCCCATCCCAGCACCCTTCCTTTGCAACGCCAGGCAGCACACGTGGAACACATTAGCCTGTTCCTCCCACAGCACAGTGCTGCTCCCTTCACCACTGACCCTCCACTCCCCTCCCATCCTTACCTACACACTTCATGCAAGGCCGAGTAGGGACCTTCAGTGAGGAAAGCTGACTAGAGCTGGTAAAGAATCACCCATGATTACTTCAGCCTTTAAACGGAATCACCAACACCTGACTCCCATAGCTTTCAAAAACCCAACACCGATGATTTTAAAAATGGATCTAAACTACTTCAGGTTTTCTAATGCCATCTAGCATTCTTCTACAGACATATATCTACTCAAGCATTGCCAAGTCACTTTTTTTATGCAGAAAACTATGACAAACATGAAGTAACAAACCACCATGTTTTAATTTTTATTCCTCTAAGTACTTATTCATTGAGGGTGAACTGCACAACACTAAAAGCCCAGTTGTGGATTAATGATCATTTGACTTTTTCCATGCATATGCTTTGCATTGAAATTTAAGTTATGCCAGTCATGCTTTTTTCTTGCTACAGGAATTCTCTCCTGAGACTATCTACTTACTGGCCTTTGCTGTTTATTGGACGTTGGATCCCTCACATAAATAGTTCGTTCAGTTTTACGTACTGGTTGATTCTTCAAATCTAGCCCATCTCCATGCAGATTGTCTTTCCTTTTTGATTTTATACATCCCATATTTCCTGTTGAAATAAAAAAGGTATTAAACAAAATCATTGTGCTATAAACCAAGCCCTTTCCCATGAAATCATCAGGGCTACATAGCAAAAATGTGCTTCCTTTTCATACACAAATAGTTCATGGGAAAAACAACTGAAGGTTAGGCACACACACTGATAGTTCCTTTCTGTTGCAAAGGAAAGAAGTGATCTCTTGTCTCAATCCACAGATGAAGTAAATAGTTACTTACCATTTCTACATCTTCAGATTTATTATATTTTTTCTCCAGTCTACCTGTCCCTGCCCAAAACTCCTTATATCTTTCTGATACTTCTCTGAGTTTTGGAATAGATATAACAAAAATGCAATTATTGTAGTGATAACTTTTACCCGTATATTTTAAAGAAAAGACTGTTTCCGAAGACATGGGAAAAAATTCCTGTCCAAATTATGAGAACTGCAGCTGGAACTGGCAACGCCTGTATCTCCCCACTTCATTTTGCAGATGCCAGTCTAGCAGGGAGCTCTGTTTGATTCAAATCCCTGTCTCACATGAGGCTGATGACTTGTGCGGTGCCAGCTCCATGGCAGACATGCTGCTACTGGAACCTTCAGTAATGCACCTTCCTTGTTCACACAGGCGTGTTACAGCAGCCTAAAACAGCCGATGTGTATGCCAGTGATGGCAAATCACACCACAAGTATTTCTTTTTCAGTATAATTTAGAGGGCTAATCCTTCTTTCAGGATGTGCATCCATGCTAAATCAGATGAGATACAGCTGTTACATGACTGGAACCTGACTGCTAATCCCATGATACAATTACATAGTACTCCAGCAAATATATATACAACATTATCTCTACATTTCTCCCTCCGAGGAGAGTAATTATACTTACTCTTCAAAGAATCCACTATGAATGCTTTTCAACCCTCTCCTTCCTTCCTCTCTCCCTCCTTTCAGGTCAGTGCTCTAATGCTAGGTTCACAGTCACATTTTCCCTTGCAGGCACACAGTCTCACTCCCCCCCTGCCCTAATTAATCTTTAAAGCCAGTTCTTTGAAGAACAATGTAAAGCCTAAAATAAGAGCTCAGTGCAAATATGGTCTCAAGTAAACAAACACAGCTGGAGAAGCTACAGCAGATCGCAAGAGCCTCATCTCACTTTTACCTTCATCTCTAGGATAGACAAGGTTCATGGCAGTGAACAGTTAAAGTAGTAACAGAAGTGTCCACTGGCAGACACAACTGTTTTGATGGGATGGTGCCTTACATCCCTGCAGGTACAAATATTAACCAGATTGGTCAGGGTTCATATTAAGACTCCTACTTTTGTAACAATTCTGATGATACTCACAATCCTAACTGATTATAACAATAAACCAGGGCAACAAACAGTCCCACATGGCAAGTGTCAACTTCCAACATCACCTTCCTTTAATCTCCTACCCTGCCATTAAGGAAGCACTACATAATGACACATGCACTGTCCTTATCCACAGGCTGAGTTTTCTTCTAAATATGAGAGGAGGATACTTCCTCTCCCACCCTTTCTGCAAATTACCTATTGTTACCTATCTGTCACCTATTGCCAACAAGTCTTGGATGTCCCTAAGATTTCAGCAGTGATGCAGTGAACTGTGATAGTGGTTTAAAGCAGCATTAGAACCTATTGCTCCCCTTCTCGTCTTCTCTTGAAATAAAAGGAATCCTATAGGAAATCAATAGGCACTGACCAGGCAGAGAATACAGTTTCCTCTTCTTGAGTTGTCAACATTTCAGTGTTCCCACACTTATTTGAAAGCACTGGAGCACATCTTCAGCCAGGAGCTTCCCTTAGAAGCAAATATCTTTCATGCTTAATTTGAATGCTTTAATTTTTTTAATGCTCAGCTCCATGTGGGTTACATACTAGTTGTCTTGCAATACTGAGAAGGACTTTAAAATTTATTTTATTTATAACTGTGGGTATGTAGATTACTCTTGTTCTACTGTTAATGGTTCATAGGAAATTTCTGTACACCCACAGGCAGACTGGTGTTTGCAAACTCACCCTAGACATCAGGAAGCCCAGTGTTTAATTACCTGCTGTATCTGCAAAATCAGGTATTTATCCACTTAAGTGCTAACCTTTTTGCTCTTGAATAGTTCTGCTTCTACAGAACAAACAGCTAAAGTGGAGGGCATGAAGTAATTTGATCTAAGTTGTCAGCCAAAAATCCCTTTCCCTATTCCTGTAAGAAAGCTGAGTACATCTTTAGGGACTGCAGCATGCCCAGTGCCAATGTAAACTCAGAGAAAAGCATTTTTACTCAGATTTTTTTCTGCAGCTGAAAGCACACGAACAGCTCTAAGTTAAACCTGCTGTGAGGCTGTGATGATAAGCTCAAGGTTGACATTTGTTCATGACAGTAACAACTGATCAGTAATGCTCTACCTATGTAGAGGTGCTTCGAAATCACACAGAAATCTACTTGATGTTATGTGAAATCACACAAATACAGTTTGTGAGGCTTCAAACAAAGAGAAGATCCCGATCCTCATCATGAAGCACTGTTTTGTCTGGGCTCTTTTCCTCATAGAGATGAAAGTCCACAGTCCTCACAGGACTTTGCTAGTTCTACATGAGCAAAAAGCCCAACAGTTGGTGCCCAAGCCCATAGCTGGTTCAAGGGGGTCATTGCCCCTTTTATTCCAGTATAGCCCCAAGGACTGAACATTCAGTAGGAGCCAGTTGATGACAAGGGTTTACCTAAAGGTAAACCCCACACTGCATCCTCCCAAAGCAGCCCCCTTCTTGCACTCCAGTTCTGCTCCACAACACAGATTACAGCTTAGCATGTGGGCGAGTGCTTCACGAGTGGGATCCTGACCTAACTAAAATGCCAGTGCAGGGGGGGAAGTTAATTCATGCATAAATAAAATATTTCACTTGGTGTAAAATGTTTATTTGCCTAGTGCTCTGTTGCCATGTCACTAAGATGTGTTTTGTGCAGATAAAAAGAGAAAGCGAATACAGTAAGCAAAGAGCAATACAGAGAGTGCAGCGTCACTGCAAACCAAATTCCATTATTCTTTATCAGAGATAAACGCTGAATTAAAGGAATTCTATTTAACATAGCTGCTAATCTTTATAAATAGATATCTAAAAGGGTAACAGCTTCTCTTTTAACAAAGAACATACTGTAGTTCATGGCTAAAAGGTAAACACAAGTACTTAGGTTCACAGCTGCAGCATGGTGACAAGAATCTAAGTTCAGGCACCCTTCAAAAAGCCACAGGAGTATCCATAAGAGCTAACACACTCTGCAGCAGGTTTTTCCAAGGCACTGATTTTGATGTCTACATTTGCCTTGAATTTTCCATCTGAATCCCCTACTTCCTCTTGCTACTACAGCACTTGGGTCTTAATTCCAAAATGGTTTGGGGGGAGTGGAAGTCAGAAACTAATGCAGTATTCTTCCATGGTTAATAGCTGCTGTCTGTCCCCAAAACAGAATTGCTTTACGTGCCTTTTTCTACACTTCCAGCAGCATAATGTGTCTAAAGTCACAATACTTCCTACTGCAAACAATCAAGTTTCATGAGACCATCACCCGTCCATCCATCATCAGCAGCCTTTGAGGTTTCACTTCCTCCCAGTGCTTACCCTCTGCGTCATCTACAAAGGTGATCTCATTTTTCGTTTTGTGTTCATAACCATTCTCTTCCTTGTGATTGTGTAACATACAACATACATATATTAGAAATTTCCTACAAAACCCACCTGACATGTCTGGTTTTTTATTGATCAAAGCCATGTCTTCACAAAAATGATTCTCAAATCTTCACAGATTACACTTTGGCTTTTCCAATAATAAAGTAACTTTAAAAACAATTAAAACTACAACACTAAGTACACAAGCCCTATTTTATCAAATAAATATGTATTTTATCCAATAAATATCTGTTGTTCAAACGGTCAGTAATCATATATCTAAATATCAATTCTCAATACGGCTTAGGGTTTTAACAGATATATACATATGTATTTTAACAGGTACATAAATAAAATAAACTTGTATTCAATTGAGTAAATAAATGTATTCAAATAAACAGTAAACTCTTCATTTAAGCCACAAATTTCTTGTGCATAAGAATAAGAAAAAAAAATTAAGATCTCAAACTTACTCTGAGTCTTGAATATTGCTTTAGATTTAAACTTCTGAACCAAAAAACAGGAAGCAACTGTTTGCATCTATATATAAAAACCCAACTGGTTTCACACCTGGAGCTTTAAAGCAGTTTAGAGAGAAGAGGAGTAAATAGGTTTATTTTTAATAACTCTTTCAAAAATTAAAACGAATACATTTGCCCTCCTCTGTTTTACATGTTTCATTCTGGCTTTTAATGCCAGTTGGTTTGCTGCTACTTCACAAGTTATAGTCAGAGCTAACACAGTGATCCCTTCATCAGATCTCCTGAACCCCTGTGCATTTCCCTCAAGGTCAAGGCAGAAGTGTCTCGAAACTCAGAGTGACCAACTTAGATTAAAACTGCTGGGGAGGACAGATTGTGAGCCTGCTCTGCTCAAGGACACAAACACCTGCTTTCTCAGAAGCTCATCCTTCAATCAACTGTTCAGATTTATAATTCTATGAAAAAAGAAGGGAAAAATCTTAAATGTAAAGACTTCATTTACCTTAACCTTCAGTACTTACACTGTATGTTGATCTGCTTCCACATCATCTGTGCTACTCAAGTGTTGCAAGAATCTCCTTTATCTCTGTTATTGGGACTATGAGGAGGACTATTTATGATAAACCTGGGTTCATTTCTGACCCATCATCACATGGCAAAGCAACTGCCAAGGAATATAGAGCAGGAGTTTAACTAGGGGTGGCAAAGCTCAGCCATGGCTTATCAGTACTGCTCTGCACGTATTTGTGCCAGTCAAGGTTTGCCACTAGACCAGACTGAGAATAAGAGCGACAAAAATAAATTATCTGTGGTTGGGAGCAATGTGAAAGCATCAACTGGAGAGCAACTGAAGAAAAGTGGTTTTCTGTTTCTTGCTGGTCACAAAAATGGTTAGATTTGAGCTTGTTCAGCCTTATTCTTATACCTGCAATTCACCATACATATCTATAGCTATATATGAATTTAATAGTATATAATGTTATCTATAGACACACATTTCAATTTTACTGTAAGTCCTGACTGTCTGATAACTTTCATCAAATTAGACTCATGCAAATACAGAAATGTGGGGTCAGCTTTCATTTTGAGCTTGTTTCACTTCCTACATCTTGTTTTTGCACTGGCGACTAACATGGGGAACTTAAGCAGTTTCTTCCTCCATTCCTTTCTGCTAAAATGGTTGTGTATGTCTCAGTCAATCCTTGCCTTGTGTGTTTTAATATCTTTTTAAATTTAGCTTATTTCTGTAGATCTGGATCATCTCATCTCTGTGCCTCCCAAATGGAATTTATCCCTTATGTGATACGCATACACATGGGCATTCACACACATACACAGGGACACAAATCACCACGTGCTCCCTGCAATGCATATAAAAAGGAGCATGGATAACTTGAATCTACTCAGTGCTTGGCTACGACAGACTTGCCCTGGGTAGACTCCCACCGCTCCTGAGATGTGAGAAGCCATAGCCCAGCTGACAGCACTTAAAAGAGAGTGGAAAAATAATGGGGGAATTCTTTAACTTCCTCAATCTTCTTTGTGGAAAAGGTGAAACAAAGCTAAAATAATATTTTGACATACATATCTATATAAACAGATGAAGAAGAGAAACAAGTTAATCTCCAGTGTAACCAACATTACCATGGTGGAAAAGGATGCAACAAG
The DNA here is from genome assembly GCA_013397795.1 of Orthonyx spaldingii. NCBI lineage: Eukaryota > Metazoa > Chordata > Aves > Passeriformes > Orthonychidae > Orthonyx > Orthonyx spaldingii. Next base: position 217,372 of record VZTJ01006619.1, read on the forward strand.
CACATTACTGTAAAATTTCCTCAAACCTGGTCTCACTTAAGTCAATCCCTCACATTTTCCAAGGGTGCATGTCTGTCAGAGCAAGATAACATAGCTATCTAGTTTATCAACCATGATGAGAGCAAAGGACTACAAACTACTCTCTGAGAAAGGCAGACCTATTCTAGGCAGCACAATGACATTGTACAAGCTCAGAAGCAAGTTTGCCATGCTCCATTTTTAGAGAGAGTAATGGGTTATGGTGGGGAAGAACAAAATATTATTGCTGAAAGGTTTCAGAATCTCATTCTGCTTGGCTTAGAAGCTGTCTCGTAATTCCCAGTCTTAAAAATGTTTTGGAGACAATAATGGCATTTAGCCCTTCATCTTCTTGGGAGATTAGGAAGAAGTCACGTCTTTTTTAGCCTCTTTTCTAGACTTTAAAGGCCGAACCCTCTCAGTTTTTTCCACTTCCACTGGTTATCCTAGCAGCCCTTCTCCACATCTGTTTCACTTTGAACTCATCCCTCTTAATTACAGGAGGCTGGAGCTGCCCAGGTGTTTCACGATGATTTTCAGCAATGCCTTGAAGCAAATAGTATTACTATTTCTTCCTTCTACAGAAATACATCGCTAAATAAATCCCACAATTTATGGGATTAATCTATGATTTTCAGTTAATTTATGATTTTCCCAATTAATTTATGATTTTCACACTTTCATCACATTTGCCTTTTATAATCATGTGGCCATCTAATAAGACATCCAGGGTTGTCTCATTTTTCATAATGACAAACTCTTGTCACACCAGACTTTCATATCTCCAGTGTCATTATCTTACACCCTGATATTAAATTTCTCCCCATTATTTTCCCAGACTATTCGTTGTGCATGATATTCTCAGCCACCTGTGTGTTTCTAATGCCTCTTAATATCACAAGGGGCCTCATATCTTTTCATTGCAAATGAAAGTATTTTCAAAAAGTCTCAGTGTAATGCTAATGTAACACCAGGCAACAGAAAGTGGTCCTGCCAAGAGACTGGTAGTGGTTCCTGTCTGCTGCACTTCCCCCTGTTCCGCTTCTTTCACAATTCCTTCCTTAGCAATTGAGACCAAGACAAATTCTACTTTGTCCATGCTATCTCAGATTATTTTTATGCTTTCCTGTATGAGTTATAGAAAGTATCACCCTACCACCTTCATGCTCCCAAACACCTGCATTCCTACTACACTCATAAATCCACCACATTTCTGCTTCCTCTGCAATGCTCAATTTTGAGCCCTGCACCAGTATTTCTGCCACTCTTCAGAGCCCCGATTCCCAGCATAAATGCACAAATACGTCAGTCCAACTATACCAGTCTGGGTTGGCAGACACTTTTCCTGAATCCTTTACCAAGCTGACTACTGTTCTCATTGAAATTCTCACCACCCATTCCTCCACCCTTTGGTGTCCTATTTTTATTTCCCACCTTTGCCTTTGTATTGAAATGAGGGGTTAGAACTCTGCAATATTCATAACTCAAGTCCACTTTCTTAAAATAAAAATTCAAGTCACAACAGGGCCAAAAGGTGTGCTGTCATACAACTATATAGGAAGTGGACGGTGTATTAGAATCAACAGAATGGTTTGGATTGGAAGGGACCTTCAAGATCATCTAGTTCCAAGCCCCCTGCTGTGAGCAAACACACCTTCCACTAGACCAGGTTACTCAGAGCCCCATCCAGCCTGGCCTTGAACATTTCCAGGGAAGGGGCAGCCACAGCCTCTCTGGGCAACATGTGCCAGGGCCTCACTGCCCTCACAGTGCAGGATTTCTTCCTAATATCTCCTGCCCTCTGTCAGTTTAAAGCCATTCCCATGTCCTATCACTCCATGTCCTTATAAAAAGTCCCTCTCCAGCTCTCTTGTGGGCCCCCTGTAGGTACTGGAAAGCTGCTCCCTGGAGCCTTCTCTTCTCCAGGCTGAACAACCCCCCCTCTCTCAGCCTGTCTTCACAGGACAGGAGGGCTCATACAGCAAAAATCCCCCAACGCCTGACACAAGAACTGAAAACTTTTGGTGAGATAGAATATCTGGAGTTGCCATACTGATGCTGTATTGATGTGTTTCTGGAAAAGGCAGACCTGTTCTGAGTAGCTCAATCATACAATATAACCAAAAAAACTTTTTTCCCTATACTCTCCCATTTAATTTTTTTTTGTTTTTTTACTTACTAGACAAGGCTTTTTAGCGGTGCATTAACCAACATGAACTAACACATTGCTATACTAAATGGCAATTAAGTGACTTAAGTTATCACATCTCAAATTTCCAATAGGAAGGAGTGCTTTGGTAAAACTAATTCTATCAAAGTAAACATTATTCTATATTCAAATGACACTTTCCAACCTTTGCCTTTACCTTTAAGTGTCCAGGGAGAGGGTAATTTTATTCAGTGCTTGACTAAAATACACAGTCTTTGCTGGACCTCATAAATAACAGCATTACACATATAATAAATATCATCATCATTGATGACAAAAAAGGTAGTTCTAGCAGGGGTGGGAAGCTTTGGCCAATAAAAAAAATCTTCTATTTTTCTGTAAATTCACTACGGTTTTGTCTACATTAGTTAAAAGCTTAATTTCATGCAGAAGTTTTGGCAGTGATTAAAAAAAACCACATTAAAGTAAATAAAAATCAGCGAGAAACACTGAAAATAATGTCACTGTGGTGGTATAATGATGTTATGATGCTTTCAGAAGGATGAAAATAAAATTCTGAAACAAAACATCACATTGAAATGAAGCAAAATTTGTACAAATTTGATCCTTGTTTATTCAACTGAAGAAAAAAAAAAAAACTACCAAAACACGAGAAAGTTAATCCACAGAAGACTGTAATTTTGCTAACATCGCATAATAGACTTGATATATTATGAAAATGCTCCAGATTCATGTAGCCAGTATTGTTGGCACTGATTTTAAACCAGGTCTTACATTAAAATACCATCTGTTTTCTGACCTTGTAATACTTGCTTCATTTTATTACAATCATTTGCCTCAACTGCATCCTCCAGAATTTTGAATCAATATCAACAAATGAATTAATTCACTTTGCCAGCCCTCAGGCAACCACATCTTCCATTTCCTCAACTTTTTTTCCACTGTACTATATCTTTTGAAGATAGGGGAAAAGGTCAAATAACATCTTAATTTGACATAACAGAATAAATACTTCTATCAAATTCTTCAAAAGGATCATATGACATGGAACAGAAAAGCTGTGCCAACATGTTAACCAACTTAAAGCAAAGGTTCCCAAAATACTTTAAAGACTTAAAAATGTAATGCAAACTATAAGTAGAAATGTCATTTTCTTGACTGGTAAAAACCCTCAGTAATGACAAACAGCAGCTTCATATAACCAAATCTCCATTTCCAAATGAAAATTTGGCCAAACCACTACACTGAAAAGGATCAACATTCTTCCTAACTATTAGGAAGCATCCCAGTCCAGCCAGCAAACCCCAAGGACTACATCTGCTTTCCAAGTCGAGTATATCTATGACTCACAAACCCCTTTTTTCGGCTTTAAATTTATGATTTTGGCCAATAATGGCAGTGTGCTAAATTTTCAGTAGTCTGTATTTGCCCTGCACTTTATGTATGTCCATGACTACCACTTGGATAAGGATTATTTTCCACTCCTTTTTCAGTGATCAGAGCAATAACTGTGGCATACGAGAATGAGAAACTACCCACAAAAACGACAAGGTGTTGGAGTGAGGTCCCAGGAGTAGCACAAAGGTCTTCATCCTCATAACAAGTGACATGATGGAAGGACAGGAGAAGGATAGAATTCACACAGTTTCTTTGGAGAAAACAGACCTGGGAATTATCTTTCTCTACTCCCAACAGTACCTACCCAGCTATTTGCCCTGCCCCTCTCCTTCACAACCACTCTGCCTCCCAAAACAAGGTGTAGTTGGGAGGTGTGCAACCAGAGCTTCTGTGTCAGTCCAGGCAGCCTGGTTCATGCCCACAGAGGCTTTACTCAGGTGCTGATTTCAATATACTGATCAATGTATTGGAAAGCAAAGGCACACAGCCACACAAATCATCTGAGTAACAAGTGGCCCTGCATGAGCTCCTGTGCAGTGCCCTGTGCCTGCATTTACAACATGAGACAGGAAAGAGAAATGAGAGCTTCTCCCTGTTTACACTGAGCCTCAGAAAACAACAAGGGACAAAGGGAGCAACTTGCTAGTTTATAACGAGTTTGGGGAATCATCACCAGGCTGCACCCTAATGAACTCTGCAGCTGAAATTTGTTACTCTGCCTGCCTTCTGCAGAAGGTGCAAAGGAAGGTATATTCACAGGTAGCAGCTGATACTTGAAACCTTTGTCTCCTTCAAGTAAGGCAGCCTAATGTTCAACCTCCACATGCCCGGACAAATGTATTGATGGCACTCTTGTTGAAGCAAATTATTAATAGCTACTATGACTAAGGGGAGAGGATAGTTATTTATGAACGTGGGCTTCAACTAGTTAATTATGTTGTTGTCTATAAAGACTATTCTGTAGATATGATCTCTTGCTTTGAAGCGTGCCTGCAATTCAAACCCGTTGTTGTATTGTAAATAGAATGCAAAGATCATGAACATAATGAAATTATCACAACATAAAATCATGGAATTGTTGGAAAAGGTTGGAAAAGACCTCTAAGACCATCAAGTCCAAACTATGTCCCCAACTGCCACATTTAGAGAGGTATTTTGAATGCTTTCAGGGATGGAGATTCTATCACTGCCCTGGGGAGCCTGTCCTAACACCTCATCAAACTTTCAGTGAAGAAATTTTTCCTAATATCCAATCTAAATCTCCCCTGATACAACTTGTAGCAATTTCCTCTTGTCCTGTCGCTTGTTGCTTGGAAGAAGAGATCAACCCCTTCCTGGACACAATCTTCCTTTCAGGGTGTTGCAGAGAGTGATAAGGTCTCCTTTGAGCCTCCTTTTCTCCAGACTAAACACCCCCAGCTCCCTCCACCAGTTCTCATAGGGCTTGTGCTCCAGACCCTTCACCAGCTTCGTTGCCCTTCTCTGGACACGCCCCAGCACCTCAATGTCCTTCTTGTAGTGAGGGGCCTAAAACTGAACACAGGATTTGAGGTGTGGCCTCGCCAGTGCCAAGTACAGGGGGACAATCCCTGCCCTGGTCCTGCTGGCCACACTATTGCAGATACAGGCCAGGATGCCATTGGCCTTCTTGGCCACCTGGGCACATGCTGGCTCAGGTTCAGCTGGCTGCACCCCCAGGTCCTTTTCTGCCAGCAACCTTCCAGCTTCTCTGCCTCCAGCCCGGAGCACTGTGTGGAGTTGTTGTGATCCAAGGGCAGCACCCAGTATTTGGTCTTGTTGAACCTCATACAATTGACCTCAAGCCATCAATCCAACCTGTCCAAATCCCTCAACATGCCAATAAAAACATGATGGATGACAGCAAATTCACAGCCAGCAAGCCCTGATGAAGGTTTTGAGGGTGGTCTCATAGAAAGTATGCCACTTCTCCTTTGGGTTTATCTTCTGTTTTCAGTGTGTTTAATAAAGGAGAGAAATAGGGAACAGAACATTAGTGCATATTAGCTTTTGTTCTTTCAAATTCAGGTAACTATATCCCCAGGGAATAAATCAATTTTTATAAACCTTACCTGGTTTTATGCATCCTACAATCCGCTTTCAACAAGCATTATGACAGTTATTGCTAAACCAGGGCAAAATGACTTCTGTATCAATGGATCCTAACTGTAATTGCCTTGCCATTGTGTAACTCATATTACTTTGCCCCATGCTGCATTTGCCATTCTGCTTCATTGGTCAGAGGGCTTCTTTATCTGCTGTCAACTCCATGTTTGAATGCTTATATGTACTCATGACCCAACTTGCAACTAAAACACAGCATTCTAGTTATAATAGCATCATATCATGTCTTGAACACGTCTAAAGCGCTGAATTTCACAAAAGAGAAACAGATTTTTTTTCACTACCTTCAAACACCAGCATACATTTAAATGGTAAAAAAAAGTTACTTCTCCATCAGATTGTATTGTGTTTCACTAGCTGCCCAGCACTAGATATACACAGAACTCTCCTGAAACATAGGACATCATAGTGGGGTATGTAATATGGATTCAAGAATTAATTTCATGCCTAGATAAAAATTTGGGGTTAAATCATGCTGATGTGAGCTAACACTCAGAGTCCAGTTCCTCCTGAAAGTTTGCAAACATTGGCCAAGTTTACTTAAGTTGCAAGAGGAAATTGCAAGAGTTCTCAAAAAAAACCAACTCAGTGTCAAATCCGGTACCACTAAATTACACTGGCAGGAATTAATTTTTTGCTGTTTAATCTTTCCAGGGATACTAGACCAGCATTCAGCACTAACAGTTTAAGTATCCACAGGAGGAACCACCTTGTCTTGTTCCCACTGACATAAAGTAGCAGAATCTCCTGTAACTTCAAGGGTGTAAGAAATCCTCCAGGCTCTGGCACTTCACAGAAGCCTATTTATAATTCATTTATTTTACTTAATTTTAAACTCTGTGTTAATTATATTCCTTCAAGGGCATGAATCTAAAGTAGGAATGTACCAGTTGGTTTCTCGCCCAGCTTAGTAAACTGTTTCAAGCAACTGCTGCAATTTGGCACACATGGAGTGACACCAAAGGATACCATCTGAACCAACAGTTTGCTGCAAACATGATAAATAGAACTAAAAGAGCTCTATGATTAGCAGTTTTTGGAGGTTTTTAGATCAAGCCTTTGAGATCAGAGGGTTTTTTAATAGATACAAGTACACTTCTCTTACGTCTACCAAACATATCCTGAGGGGCTGCAAAATGTCTCCAATTCAGGTCTCAAAGCCTGTCATGTAAAGAGGGAAGCATGCTCTAACTAAAGTCTTGTGAAACTACATGCTCAAGCTGGGATGGCAGTAAGAGTGTAAAAGGAAATACCTCACTGAAGGAAATACGTCACTGAATGAACATGAGTAAGAATTCACATCCAAGTTTCTAAGCATGTTTTTCACATTTGTTGCACACATGAGCATGAATAAGAAGTTCCTCTAAAGTTAACCAAAACTAGGAATATTTTACATGCTTTCCATTTTCATAAAGGAGTGAGAGTGAGAATCTGGAAGCTCTCTTTTAAGGAAAAGTTGTGAATAGCTGGTGTGACAGTTCACTTGACTGTTCCTGCTTCCAAAGTTCTAAGGAAGAACTGGAGACCTCCAATTTTAAACACAGGTATATCTTTGCAGATTATCTTTCTCAAGGGCAAGAATAAACAGTTTCCCACATTACCAGGACATAGTTATGCAAGTATATTAGGTTAAAGTTCTTTTATATTTGAGAGAAATTATTCTTTACTAAATAGAAGATCTGACTAGGGGACTGATTTAAAGATACATGTTGCATTTGCTCACTATGCTAATTTATTTCCTTTTCAAAAACTGATTAATAATTTGACCTCTGCTACTATTTTAACTTTGTCTTGACATTTCTTGTTTTCTCACTCTAAAAACAACCAACATTTTTGTATTCACAATATATCACTTCTGGATTGTGCAGCACTTAGTATTTTCTGTTGTTTCTAGTCCTGCTAAATGGTCAATCCATAGTAGATGAACACCTAGCAGTTACGACCATAGGAAGTTACACTGAACCAGGCTCTGATCCTGTAAGTGACAGCACACAGCTTGCACGAGCTCAACAGACTTCAGGAGACTCACACCAGGACTTTCTGCACAAAGGGCAGGACACAGACCTTAAAAGGTAGGCCAGCACTCACAATAATTCTAGCAGATTTAGACTCACAGCAAACTGGAGGTCCATAACAATAATTATTTTCACATTCATACTGCAAACTGCAAGAATTTCACAGCAATATTATTACACCCATACTGGCTGCTCATTAAAGTTTATAACCTTTGTAATTCCACATAACTCAAGTATACAGCTCATAGGCAGGACATGTGATTATGCTATACTTTGAAAAACTGCCTTAGATTGTGCACAAGCCCCAGTGCTTAAATGTGACTTCAGCACTCACAGCCCATGCAGCTGACTTTCAAAGCAAGAACTAAAACCAAATCAGTGTTCACAATGGTTATCCAGGTTTGTTTCAGGAGGACAGTAATGAGTCCACAACTTGCATTTGAATTCCACAGTATTAAGAGTTGTGCAAAGATGCTTTAAAAACCAGTAAGACTGCTTCATTGTTTGGCCATGCATTGGAAGTTCTCAGAACACAAACCATATGAGAAAAGGTGTAGGAGAGGAGGCCAAAATCCCTAAGAAATTAGAATTGGGGCTGATACTGAGAAACACATGAAGCAGGAAGACTATGGAAGCAAAGAGACAAAAAGAGAAAAAACAAATAAGAATGCAAAGGATAATAACTAATTGGGTAGAGACAATTACAGTCCCTAGGAAAGCACACATTCTCAATCAGTATAACAAGATACAGAATGTGTAATAAACATATGTATTCTTTGCTCAAAGGAGAAATTACTTTCCTGTGTCATACCATACAAACCACCTGCTTTTACTGCAGGAGTAGGGAAAAGGACCTTTCACTCATCCAAACCTAGTCCAATACATATGATTTGAATAAACTACTCAAATGCATTTTTGACACTTGTAACCTTGCTTAAATGCTCCATTAAGAGCAGAATTATCTTACCTGAAGCACCTTTCTCCCACTTGTTCACTCTACCAGCCAAAACCCTTTTCTGCTGGTGCCAGCAGGCAGTTTGCTCCATTGATCTTGGTTCTTCTAAACTTGGACTGCCTTCTCAAAGCTAAATTTGTTAAGTTTCACTTTCTGTGGGGTCAGCGTATGGGACACACCAACACCAATGAGCACAGAACAGCAATCCTGGAGCAAGAGCTGGTGTCTCAGCACCACACCCCCACAATACCAAGCCTGGGTTTCTTCTCCACAGGCCAGCACACATGCCAATAAAACCACACTCTGCTTCCCTGAACCAGAGGTGTTTACAAGGAGGGTCAATGCTGGCTCAAAAACCTTTTACATGCACCACTACACAGGACACAAAAACCTGCATGCAAGAGAAATGAAACTTGACCAGAGGAGGCCAAAACAGCATCACAGAAGGGCAGACAAAGCGGCGGAGGACAACCCACACTGACCATTTTCAAGACAGAAACCCATTTTAAGTCAGTTTGAGGTCACCATTTTAAATCAGATGCGTCAAACAGCAGTTAGTTGTCTCTAAAGATCAATTACACCTACACATAAACTGTACTCTATACAGAAGAGTCTTGCTGACCACCTACAGGAGTACAAAGTTGCCCTTAAACAAGGCACAGCATTAAAATACTTTGAAGACCATGTCACTACTGCCAGGTTGGTACTCCACCAGACTTCATGTATCTTCAAGAGGCTAGGGGTGCATATTTCTGGATGAGTATTTCCTGATAAACTAGCACAAGTAGTTTAAAAATGATAATTGGATTATGAAAGGTGCTAAGGCTTACTCTTCCAGAAAGGGAAAAGAAAATTTACTGCAGACATCTAAATCAAGAGAAATCAAGAGATAAAATAAACAGTTTATACCACTGACAGTCCTGAAGACAAAGCTGGAGAGAAAGAAACAGCAGAATGATGTTGGCAAAAAAAAAGAATGATGGGAGAAGAAAAAAAGGAAATCGCAGTAGGGAGTACTCCTACACCAGGGTAAAGACTGAAACACAGAATTTTCCAGGAAATCAGTGAGAAAAAAATCCCAAACAAACAGCACATTATTACTAATGAAGACATTTGAAGCAGTGTGGGTCAAGGACTTTTTTTGGAAAGACTGGTAAGCATTATGGCAGAGGGAGAAGAACTGCTGCCAAGGAAATTTAGCAGGAGATTTTGAGAAGAGGCAAGCTCTCCTGGGCAGGTATGTGGGAGCACTGCTGTCTACTGCCTGCCTAGCAGAAACCATCAATCAGGCCATCTACATCCCAAGAGAAATGGGCTTAGAATTCACCTCAGTATGACTTGGTGCTTCTCCACTGGTGCCAGGACAGCCACTGCAATCGCCCTCGAAGCCAATGCAAATACAGCTGGACAGAAATAGGAGGACAAAGTGCCACACCAGCAATGCAGCAGAAGAGTTGCTTAAAAGGCAACTTCCAACACCCCTCATGGGCTGCAGTGCTTCCCTCCAGCCTTCGCACAGTTTAGCACATCTTTTGCAATGGTAAGTCTGAAGTTACAAAAATGTACTTTGAATCCCATCTGCACATTCTACTACATCACAACGCCACATTCAAGTGACTCTTGCAATGTATTTTGAACAAGCTGAACACAGAACATCCAATATAGGATTTCCTCTTTCTCCTGCCCATCCCCTTCCTTGTTTGTTTACCAAAAACTTTCACTTCCTCAGTGACACTGACACCAGCTCTGGTGATTGCTTAACCCTGTTTCTCCAGCTCTTGCCCACTAACACCTGAATCACGGCTCCCCAGAGCATTTAGTACTTACTGAAGGGTTTTAAAAATCCATCAAAACACATGCTAAGGCTGGGGCTATCCTGGAGAAAATCATTTTCTGTCCACTGGATCTAATGAATAGAAACCTCATGATTCTGGCAAGGGATACTTGAGCGGGCAATTTCAATATATGCAATAGATGAACTACTATTCAGATCTTTCTCTACTCAGTTGATACTACCAAGAAATATTCTCTTTATTTGAATACAGTAGAACTTAGTCATAGGTCAGACCTACCAATTTATAGAAGTGTTACCACTACATAGGAATTCATTCAAACATATTCTTTAACTTTTGGTATTAATTTGGTCTAAGTCCCTAGTACAGTCATACATGGAAAGAGAAAACCTGCTTACCAGCCAAATATACTTCTGTACTAATTCCTGTGATACCATATTGCTTCAGTTTAAACCTAAGATAAAACCTGAATAAGATTTCATAAAAAATTTAAACAGGTGTGTATACACCTGTACGTCTGTACAAACTAATGAAGGAAACATGAAAAAAGCATAGATTGTAGATATCACATCAGAAAGCCCACTTAACAGATTATGCTTTGACAAACTTCCTGAAACAGCTTTTGTTAAACCAACAAAGGAAAAGTTAAAAGCACATCCCAGAGGGAACCCATTCCCTTCAAAATGTTATCATTTACATACTTAGACTAGCCCTCTGAAATAGAGAAAACTGCAAAAAGTGCCACTTCAGAAGAGTAGCTGCATCCCATACTTCAACACCTTTGGTGAACTATGACATGTTCCAGTTTAAGATTGCACTACTTCCTATCACAGCTGGCCTTTGCAAATTAAAGTAAGAAATTCTACAGTATATCAACCACAGGAAAAAGTAGCCTCCTGCCACATGCAGCAGAGACCATAGAGGAAGAAGGACACTTTACTCAGACTGTTTATCATTTGAGTCCTTTGAACTGAAGACGTAAGACCATGTGCTGTGCAAACACAGGAACCAATTGTAGATACTTAAGATGCCAGCAGTTTGAAAAAGATAGGCAATGCTGACCTAAGGGAGAGCAAATGCTGGCCTGAACAGTATTAGTTCACCCTTTTAACCCTAAGAGAAATGAAGAGCTACTCATTACCCCCTCCACCTTTCTCTAGTGTCCTCCTCCTTTTCGCCCCAGCAAAGTGTTACTGTCAAAATACCATCTCTCTTCTGACATTTGCCTGACAAAAGTAACCAATCTATTTACCTCTAGGAGTAGTTCTTTAGGGCATAAAACAAATACAAGTCTCACAAATATTTGGAGGAAATGCTTCCAGCACAAGATGAGTTTTACCTTTGTGTTTTGTTCCATGAACCCACATTTTTCAGGAAAGATGCTGAACTCAAACGTGAATAATTCAGTCTCGGAAATTACAGCATTTAATGAAAATGTCAACAGGAAATGTATCTGAATCAGGCAAAAATAAATATGAAAGCACAGACCTTTCCATCCTTCCCTGAAGGACAATGAAGTTTAAACTAGGAACAGTCACACTAAGGACAGTTACATTGCATTTGTCTTTTACTAGTACAGGCTGATTTCTTTGACAAGGCACCATTCGTGTTTATAGTCCTTCTCTCTGTATGCGTCACTAAAGACTGTTTTCATACGAATGCAATTTTACATTTTTATCTACAGTTTCCTGTGGTCTTGCTTAGCAAGTCTGGAAGTCTTTCTTATTATACCATCTCCAGTACTCCTACACTCTCATTAAAGAGGGGACAGAAATAAATGAGAGAAATAGGAAATAGGAATATGATCAACAGGAGAAAAATCCTAATTCTCAGCTGGGCAACTGTTTTTTCTATAGAATGAAGCCTTGTTGCTTACAGATGAAAATCCTACAGAGGCAAAATTATAATAAATACTGCTTAACAGAGTCATATGGTTTGGTGTAATTATTTATACACTTGGCTCCATAGCTTCAAAAGGAAGTATCACTCCCTGCATATGAAGCTCACACAACCCTCAGGATCCCCGGCCCATGGATTCTCCTCCCATTCTTTGCATCAGCACATGACAGCTCATATCCTTCTGGGATCTCTGTGGCAGCAGACATCCACCTCTGTGTACAGCCATGCCACTACAGCAGTGTGCTAGGAATCCTAGGCTATACCTAACGCCCACCCTATTAGTACTTAAGTTAGTTAGTTAGTTCTTCCCCATGTGCTTGTCTTCTGTGTTCACTCAGTTTTGCAAAGGGCTCCCTGAACCCCAAGAGTAAAAATGCCTTTACAACTCTCTAGACAGAAGAAAAAAAGTCGCTCAGTTACTCAGGATATGCACATATGGAAAGGAGGAAAGATCTCATCCCCTTCCCAGATCACCTAGCCCTTTAATAAAAATAAAAATTGTCTCATGATCAACATGTGTTTATCCCAAAACCTCAAAGATTCCCATTAAGATACCAAATAACATGCAGAGTATAGGTAGGAAAACATCTCCTTTTTGTGACAGAAACAGAATCACATCTGAGATTAAATACAGCAGTACTTAAACTTTCCCAAATAACTACAGAGAGATCAATGTTGGTCCCTGATGTGTCTCACAAGAAGCTCCAGATGTAGCATCTCTGGTTTGGTGAGACACCCCACTGAAGAACACGAACTGAGCTGAGCCAGGAGGATCTTGGACTTGTTTTCATTGCCTTTAACCAGAATTGTTTCCTGCTATGCTTGCTGTTCTGTGATGCCATTTAGCTTACAGGAGTCAAAAAAGCCATAGGAAGAGAGGTCACTTCAATTACACAGATAAATTGAGGCTGGGAAAAGTACTATGAAATAGTTACTTCTACAGTCACAAATACTTATCTACTCATAAATACCTGCAAGGAATAATTTCACGTTTATGGAAACTCTCTTGAAAAGGGTAACATTAAACCCCATAGCATTAAACAACTTAAAGGCAATGGAGTTTAACTTTCTATTGTAAAGTTTCACAATTGATTGCTTTGTCAGAAAGAGTCATTGCACAACTTCACTGGTCAAGGAGCTTAAAAAGGAAGGCCTAAACCTTACCATGTCTTCTCTATACTTCTCTATATGAGAAAACCCTTATTTACTTAAAAATAGAGAAAGGCAGAATAACTTGAAGTCAGTCAGCTACTGTACAAAGATGATCGTTCTATGTCATCATGGTTAAAAAAAAAATACATATCTCAGCAGCACCTAATTAAATAGATTTTTAAGATATTAAATGATGAATTCTTTCCTAACTAGTCTGTAGCTTACAAAGTTGAAACAGAGAAAGAAAAAAGCTTTAAATCTCAGAAGAGATCCATAGAATGAGATATCTTTTGATCTCAGAGTTCATTAACTTCAATCCTTGTCAAAGGTTTCATAACATCCTATTAACAGTATCTAACTGATTTCTAGCCTGTTGCTACTTTTTCAGAGAAAACTTTGATTTTTTTTCTTATCCATAATTTCAGTGCTGTTGATAACACATATTAAAAAGATAACACCTATTCTGCCCTCAATGTTGGGTTGGAAACAATCCACACAAACACAATTTGACTATCCTTTTGGTAAACTGACCTAAGTTTTCCCAACATAGCTTTGCAATTTCTCAACACGTATCTTCCGCTTTTTGTTTTAACTCTATAGTGATACTGTGTTGAGTGCACACTTATCTATGTGGCACTTGTACTTTACAGATACTTTCAACTAACATTACTATTTCTACATTGCAAAAGTTTTACAGGTACTTGATGGGATCAAGCTTAAAATTTTTAATTTTAAATTTGCATTTGTATGTCTTAAAACAGATTAAGATTGTTCAGAGTGTTTCTCTTTCTTCAGAGGTGGGAACGAAAGGCAGGAGATGAGATATTGATTAGGGGTTTCAGATGAAACCAACTTTGTGCTCCCTATGTATATCCACAGGAATACGATCTGGCTAAATAAGTTTTAAGCGTTAATCCCTTCGGTCTTTAATGCCAATAGAGCGGAGCAAGGCAGCAAGATGAGTTTTTGCCAACCCATTCACTGCAAACACTTGAAAGATGCAATTCCAACAGAAACTCTTAACTGCTTTACTGAAGGTACAGCATCAGCTTCTGAACTAAAATTGTAAGGAGAAAACCCTTCAAGACCATTCCTTAGGCATACAGTACCTACAACCGTAGTCTGCAAGAAACACTGTGCACCAAACATCACAATGCCATTTTCTCATCTTTCTTTTAATTCCAAGCACATTTGAACATACAGTTAAGAGGAAGAAGCTTTAACTTGGAAAACGCACCAGAAATTACGCTCCTAGGAACCAGCAGTGTAAGAAGGGATACCCAGGGACCACATCACCTCACCTCAGTCAAGGCTATCGTTTTGGCTTGAAACGCCGACTGCAGACTTTAACCAGCTAATTTCACACGCTCTCCGGCACAAAACAGCCAGAAGGCACCCGAGCCCTCCGGACCACAGCAGAAGACAGGCAAAGGGGTACGAGATAAACCACGCTTTTGAGAATGATTCTTTTATCCCACACGCTGTTATCTCCCTTAAGACCCCATCCAGCCCTACCGGGCAGGTCGGGCGGCAGCAGCACATCCCCGCGGCGGCAGGAGCGAGGGAGAGCCGCCCGGAAAGCGCCGGGGCGGGGGCGCGGAGGCGGCGCGGCCGGGCACCCCGCGGGAGAAGCGGGGCCAGCCGGGACCCCCGCTCCTCGGGAGCGGGCACTTACTTGCCGGGCGCGCAGCGGAGCGGCAGCGGGCGTAGTGCGGGGTGCGCGCCGGGGCGCGGAGCGGGCTGTCCCGAGCGCCGAGCGGCGGGGCCGGAGCGCGGCTGGCGCTGCGCGGACGGGGCGCGGCCCGCGGTTGGTTCGCGGCCCGGCTACTTCCTGCTGCCGAAGAACATTTGCATGTGGTGGACAGCGGGGTGGCGGGGAGATCGGGGGGGGCCCCGGCCGCGCTGCTCCTCCGGCTGCAGGAGGGAGCGCCGCCCCGAGCGCGGCTGTGCCGGGGACGAGGTGGGGGTGTCGGGAGGCAGCCCCGCCGGGCAGCCTCGGGAGAGAGTGCTCCTGTGCCCGAGAACGAACACCGTGAGGCGAGCGAGCCTCCGCTAAAAGTTGCAGCTAAATAAAACCCTGTTAGTCTGAGAGGCAGAAAAGGCTGTCTAGTTCCGCCAACAGCCAAAAAACATCTTGAACTCCAGAAATCCACTGTAAGCAGCTTCTAAGGCCCGTTGGAGGCTTGGTTGAGAGAAACAAAGAACAAGTAAGCTTATCTTTCAATGTTTCTTTTCTTTTAAGAATGATTTATTAGCCTGGTGAAAAGCGAAATAAAAATCTCACAGGTCAGCAAAACAGGAAATATGAATGCATGGACATAACAGACAGAGGATGCAGCTGAAAAGCTCTGCAAGAACTAGAGTCAAGGTGTCACATGTGTACTGCCAGACCACATGGGCAAATTCAGGTCATGGAGATTTCTAAGGCAGAATTTCGAATGAAAAGCATTTCTGTATAAAAGTGTTTAAATAATGGATCGAGTTTGAGAAACAATCAAAGTTTTACATGATGCAAGACAATCAAAGGCACCTCTGTGCATTTTCCCAAAATCCACCAGTACAGCCTGTGTGTTGGAGTGGACTCGGGAGCTGGTGAGGACTTCTAACAGGACACCCAAAAAGCTGAAAAAAGCTCAGTGCACCTCACACCGTGTTGGGTTTCTGAGGAGAACCTGATTAATTTCAGCAGGGCTTAGAGATCTTTGGTGCTGATGTAAAGGCCTGCAACTCGTGGTGATGTGCAGCTGCCACAATCCTTTCACTCTGGAGAGTCCTGCAGTCCTGTCTCCATGCTCTGGCTCCAGCACACAGGCCACTACCCTGATCCTCTAGAAGACTCAGTCTATAGAAGCAGTGAGACCATAATCTGTCACATTTCTTAGTCAGTCCTAGATGTCCCTGGGGCACCTGTAGAGCTCTGAAAAGTAGTGGGCAATGGTTTCTGGTCTTCTTTGAATTGTATCATCAATGAGTAAAATAATGTCGTGTAAATACTCATTATTAGACCAGCCTCTAAAAGTATTGTAGGATGACACAATAAGGAATTCCTCAAGTTCTATTAATAAAAAGTTGGTAAATGTTTTCTCCCTTCTCCCAACTTATATAAAGGTATTTCATAATAAAAATAACAATAATAAAAAACAACAATAAAACAAACAAACCACACAACAACCATTTTCCCAGTGAAAAGTTTACACAAAAAGGAAAGGTCTGAATAAATATACATTGTCTTGGATTTGGGGATTTTTTTTTTGTAAGAAACTTGTATTCCAAAAGTTTGTGTACAATGAGCTATTTCTGTTTGGAAGTGCATTGTTAGTACCTCATGTTTCCATTTTCCTCTATAGGGCAAGCACCTTGATCTTGTACCTTTCTTCTTGGAGAAGTGATACACAGTTCTCAAGTCTGTCTTGTTCTCCCTCCTTTCCTCTTTATTTCTTCATTTCATTATCAAGTATTCCACTGAGGTTAAAATTAACCTTCTCCTAGAAAAAAATTAATGAAAAAAAATTTACTTTCATAAATACATAATAGATTCCAGCAGTCTAGTAGAATACAATTTTATCTATAATGTGAAAAATAAAAGAGGTGCTGAATTACCCTTAATAGACTGCTGTGCAATAGTAAATTGAGGAGACATAGAACACACTCATCAGTTCTGCCCTAAAAGAACTAATACGAAGAAGGGTTAGAGTAGAATAAATGCACTGTGCTTCATAAAAAGTAAAACCAAAGACAGGTTGTTAATATCATTTGAAATGTCACGGTTTTAGGTATCCTTGTTCCGACTATTAAGAGGAATATGTACAAAATCTACTTTAGAAAGTGTAAGCAGGAAAGGAACTCTCTTGCTCATTATATATTCATCAAAAGGGGGAAAAAAAGCTGATTCCAGCCTCACTACATTTGTAGATCAGCTGTTCATCACGTTTTAAATGTCTTTGTGCATAGATCAAGGGAGTTGGGGGGGTGGTGTAAAATGGGGCAAGAATGAAACTTCAAGCCTGTCACTGAAGGGGAAGTCCTTGCAGGAAGACTGTGAGTCACATTAGCCAGCCAGCGTTCATGCCCAGCAATTGATTTCCCGCTTTTGGAAGATTTGATTCCCAGACAATGTCTCTGCTGCTGGATTAAGCGTGGCTGCAAGGCAGTGCTCCCATATGGAGGCCAGCTGGCAATGTAGGAGTCCACGTCCGTGCTCTTGGCACCTCGAACATGGGGACTACACCAACTGGTCCTGGTTTCTGCTGAGATAGAGCTCATTTTCTTCTTATTAGCTGGTGCAGTGCAGTGTTCTGGATTTAGTATGAGAGTAGTGTTAGTAACACACTGTAGTTTAGTTGTTTAGGCTTACCCTAAGTCAAAGCCTTTTCACTTTTCCATGCTCCGACAGTGAGCAGGGGCACAAGAAGCCAGGAGGGAGCTGACCCGAACTGGCCAAAGAGATGTTCCATACCATAGACTGTTATACCCAGTATTTATACCCAGACACTGAAAACAGGCAACAAACATCACTCTACATTTTATATATTCCTTAATCTCATTGTTGCTGAGCTCTTTCGACAGTATGTTTGAATAAAGAGCAGAGCAGTAATAGAAGACTAAAATATAGCCACTAAAGCGTAAGTGGCATAACCAGGGCAATAATTTGAGGGAGATCCCAAGGAATACCTGGGTTCATTCAATTAAAGAAAAAGCAGGGGAAAGGTCACTTTGTTCAAAAATAGGTTTGCAAGGATTTAAGTTCATTATAGAAGAACAGGGAAAGATAGAGCACAGACGCATGTAAAACTAAAACACTGAGACATCTGGCTGTTTTGTATGAGCCAGAGTTTTGGAAACACAGTAGACACAGTAAAATGTATTTTCTTTAGAAATTCCAGCACTTACACAGTCACTACTTGCATTGTTTTTCTCATAATTTTATATCAAAACATTATCATTAAGTAAATTGCATATTGTCAGCATGCTTTATAATAATGTAGCAATTTTTAAACAAGTAGTGAAAGTGGATTATAAAAAATTAGATACAAGTCACACAGTCATTCTTCACCCAATGTTGCTGGAGAAAATAAAAGCAGTATGTTTTTTAGCATTCATTTTTTCATCATTTTCTTTCCTATTGTAACCTACTATTTTAAAGAAAGTCACGTTGACCTATGTAAGCAGAATATTTATAAATTTTATTCTAAATATGCTCTTCATGTGCTCAAGATGAGTCGTTTTTGTCTGTTCAAAGAAAAATAACATAGAGAATAAATTTTGTTTTCAAGTATGAGACAAGTTAATGCACCTTATATGTGGCTATTCATCAGTTCCTGTTCTTGTGTCCAATTTGGAGCCTGGGAAAATTAAGTTTTGCGACACTAAAGAGAAATTCAAACAAACAAACAAAATCTTAGTTTTTAAAGGTAGTTCCATTATTATTATTTGAAATGTATCACACAATAATTTACAATCTTGATTAATTTTGTGATTAAAATTTTGGAAAATATTTAAAAACACTTTGGGGAATAATGCACAGATCCTTGTAAACCTGGCTATTGACTCAACATGCATTTGACCTGTTTTTTAGACTAACAATACACATATCAGGCTAAAGCTGGGAAAACTGGCATCTTTCCTGTAGACAGTGGTCTGCCTAAAGCACAGCCACTTGCATTTTATTACACTAATATTTTCTGGCCATAAATTCTCAATTCAGCATTTTTTTATTTCATCTTGTTACTTTCAGTTTCTGTGAACAACTCATAATAATACACCACATAGAAAAAATGCTCGCCTTGAGATCCTCTAGTTCTGAAAGATAATAAAAGCTCTTTCTTCTGCATCTTTGCTGATTTGAAATATTTTATTCACATGCCATTACCTGTTTTTATACACAGAAATCTTTCCCATTTTGTTTCCACTTGTTTCATGGCTGTGAGCGGAAAAAATGCTATTTAGTGAATCAAAGCATGTCCAACACTGGAAGCCAATTTGAGAACCATCTGCAATGGACTAGGTTGTGTTGGTGGGACAACATCCTGAGTATCCTAGTGGAGACTGAAAATGGCCTATGTGCACTCTACAGAATATCCCAATTGCCTTCCTGTAGAAATGACAGCTCAAATAAATGGTTGTTGTGGTTCTCATTAATATCATCTTACAGAGCCAAGAAAAGCAGCTGAACTGATGGGTTCTTCACAGTTCATTTGGGCAGGCAATGAAAAGGTTCTGCTGGCAACAGGTGATTCCAGGAACCTTCCTCTTTTAAAGGTTTGTGGCCATTTGCAGATATCCTTATTGGTCTGAAGAGACTGCGCACACTAATAAAGTATGTGTTTAATTTATGCTTAATTTAGTACACTCTACTAAATTACTCTGTGATCACTGATATTGAATGACATGAAAGAACAGATTTGAACTAATTCAGGAGTAGGTGTGTGTGATTGTTTCAAACTAGCAAGATCACACAGTGGTGATATTTTTGTTTGCTTGTTTGTTTTCTGCCTTGTACTCGGGGCATTGCTTGTCCTATTGCCAGCCTGGATGGGCATTCAGC
Source organism: Orthonyx spaldingii (assembly GCA_013397795.1). Lineage (NCBI taxonomy): Eukaryota > Metazoa > Chordata > Aves > Passeriformes > Orthonychidae > Orthonyx > Orthonyx spaldingii. The sequence continues at coordinate 237,458 of VZTJ01006619.1, forward strand.
CTGTGTCTTGCAGGTCCTGCACCACAGAGATTGCTAGTTCAGAAGCAACATGGTGTTTCTGGAGGCAGTTTCCACAGTGGGCTGTTGTTGAAGAGTAGCTTTCCTTTTTCCAGGATCAGCTACTTGTTACAGAAATTTTCCGTGTGGAAAGGCACTGGACCATTTTTAGCATTGCTGCCATGCAAGAACAGCGCAGGTTGCTCTTGAAGAGCTGCAGTGGCAGTGGGTGGGTAGTCCCATTGCTGGTCACAGCCACACAGCTCTATGAAGCATCCATGGACCACACACAGCTTTCATTTTCTGCTGGGACAGCACAGACCATCAGCTAACATGTGGATATTGAGTTAATGAAGTCAAAGCTGGTAGCACTGAGTAAAAAAATGGTAACAATTAAAGTTATCAAGCCCCTTCCCTAGTTGCACCTGGTTTGTGAGAAGCAGCTCATATCTGGGACAGAAAGTGATTATCATTGAGCAACTCGAGGCTTCAAGAAGGAGGTTGCCTTGGTTACATGAAATCTAGAAACACCTAAACTTTTTCTGGTGCATTACCCATCAGCCTGGGCTTGGGAAGGTGACAGCTACCTATGTAAGTTAGGAGGGGACACCTGCAACCCATAAAGTTCTCAACCTGCACTCTGTGGACATGGAAAATGTGTTTGAAGGCTATGCTACCTGTAATGGCAACCTCGAGTGGTGTCTTTATTCCCTGTCTCCTGACCTGGCACAATTTTTCACCCTCAGGAATGTCGAGAGGAGCTAGCTTGGATTAATTTGCAGACACTTTATTGTTGTCAGCTCAGGCTGGCTGGTCTAGCAGGACATATGGCACTCACATCTTTCATGACACACCTGCCTGTCTGATGCTGTGCAGCCATGCCATGTACAAAGCTGCTGCTGAGCCCATTTGGAGCAATGGAGTTACTGAATCACCCCCATCTTGAATGAGCCTGCTTACCTGTTCTTGCACTTAGCAGCAACATAGCTGTTGCTAGCACCTCTGGCTTTACCACCTCAGGGTGGGGTTTCCAAATGGCCGTGCAGCATGTCTGAAAGGCTGCTGGAGGGCTACTGAACTGCCCTTCCGAACCAGGCTCCTGTCTGCAGCCTGTGTCGGTCACAAAAACTCAGAGAGCCAAAAGAGCAGATGGTGGAAGGGTAGGAGTGTAACAAGTGGAACTACAGCCAGTCCCTCCACCAGCTGCAGCTTGATCATTTCCTGTGAAATTTGTGAGGGTCACGTTGTCAGGGACAACCTGACTAATTGTTTTCTGTTGAGTGGTTGACAGCTGTTTGCTGTAACTTGAAATCACACATATGTCAGACATGAGCAGTAAATCATCTTTTCTCTGACTTTCCTGTTCCCAGTTCTTGTTTCCCCATGAAGCTCTTTGTAGCCTGTTCTTGGAGACAGGCCCTAGTGGCTTTGGAATCCCAGCTGTGCCATCCCATCCATTGCAGCTCTGCAGCTCTTTGCCCCAGACTCTGGAATATTTGAAATTTCAACCCTGGACATCACTGACGCCATCCAACCCTTCTATGAGAGCCTCCAAAGAATGGTCTCAGCTGGAAACAAAAGTAGAAAGTAATTGAAAAGCAAAGGCAAAAAGAAAATCAGGTCTTGAACAAAACTGGACACAGGCTCTATTTCCACACACACGTGGAGTGTGGAAGATGGGCACTACCAGAGTTCTTGTCCTGGATCAGGTTGTAGCAAGTAGCTCGTACAATTGTGTCCTGCTGGCAGTGCCTGCTCTGGTAGGAGTTGCTCCTTAGCAGCTGCTGAGCCTTGCGTAAGTTATCTGGTATGGAAAAGTTTTGGGTAAGATATTAAGCAGTGAGGAAGGCTAGGTCTGAGGTAGCAGGAAATTCTGAGGGACTAGGAATTGCTGATGTTCTTTATGGTCACTATTCTGAGTTTGTGCTAGTTCGTGTGAGCTTTGTCACCTGGATCCACTCTTTGGATGTCCTAGGATACTCTATTTAGTGTCAGAACCACCTCTTTATTGCATCCACGCATTTGCTGCCACAGGACTGTTGAGCTACCATGCACACCCTGTTCTTGCTGTTCTGTTTTTGGTCACAATCATCCGAGTTGGTCTAGTAGGTGAATACAAGTAATCCTTGTTCTTCCCTTATCTAAACAAGTAATGAAATTTTATGAAACTTATATTTTAAAGTCTAGACCAGCAGCTTATGCCCTTCTGCTTCTGGATCAGCTCAGCTCAGTTTTTGGCAGCTTCCACATGGTGTGGCCTAAGGGGTGGTTTATGAGGAACACCAGCTGTATTTAAGGCTTGCATGTTGGTGGCTTGACTGCGAGTCAGTGACAGTGCTGTATTAGCAGACTGTGAGGATGCCAAGGCAAAGGCAAGGGTTAAGGAAAAGATTTGGTGAAAAGATATGAGGCAAGGCAGGAATCTAGGGTAAGATCCATCACAAAGAAATCTGACTGGTGAGTATCCATTAGAGATGACCAACACAAGTAAGATTGCAAGCTTGCCACTGGCATCCAGGGATGGTTATCCTTGAACCCGGCAGAGACAAGACATCATTTGGGCAGACTCTTGGGATGGTGCTAGCTGTGAAAGAGCCACTGAATTTATACTACAGCCATCTTAATTTAAAGCCAACTTAAAATCCATTGATAGAAATGTAATCCATCAAAACATTTTCCTGTATGTATCAGGGCAGTGTTTTGTATTGGACAGCTACTGCAATGGTGGTCCAGTAGTATTTAAAGTGAGGTTTACTGTTGTATTGGACCATGGCCTTGGAGGCAAGGGTGGCATTATAAACACAACGCAAATGTCAGAAGCAACTTCAGACTGAGCTCTGGAGGGATTCGGCTATTGTTGTAGATGGCATGCCTGTTAAAAGATGTCAGATAATTGAAGTTAATTTTCTTCTATATGAAGTAAATTGGAAAGCATATGGTCAACTTTTTTTTTCTGTGGTCCATGCTGTAACATTAAATTTTATTAAACAACTTCCATTAACAAGTCAAACCATTCACACTAATCACGAGGTCATTAGTGCAACCTGAAATTAGGTTCCATACATATGCACACACTGCTGCTGCTGATGCAGCCTTCTTGCTTGAAAAATAAAAAAGATAATATGGCTGTTACAAATATTTCACCTCCCAGAAAGGCCACTAAATAGGGAGTTAGAAAGAGAGTCACAAAAGCAGAGTAGAAGGGCAGAATCCCCTTCCTTGCCCTGCTGGCTGCACTGCTTTGGATGCAGCCCAGGACACGTTTGGCTTTCTTGGTTGTGAGTGCTCATTGCTGGGTCATGTCCTGCCTCTCACCCACCAGCACCCCCAAGTCCTTCTTGGCAGGGCTGCTCTGGATCTGTTCATCCCCAGCCTGTGTCGATACTGGGGGTTGCCCTTACCCAGGTGCTGCACCAGCACTTGGTCTTATTAAACCTCATTAAGTTGAGATTCCCATGGGCTACTTCTTGAACTTGTCCAGGTCCTTCTGGATGGCATCCTGTCCATCAGGTGTGTCAGCTGCACCACTCTGCTCGGTGTCATTGCAAATTTGCTGAGGGTGCACTTGATCCCTTCATCTGTGTCATCATGAAGATATTAAATAACACTGGCCCCAATACAGACCTCACTTGTCACTGATGTCCATTGGCACTCTAAGCCATTGACCACTATCCTCTGGATGCATCTGTCCCTTTAATTTCTTATCCAGCTAATCAAGTACATCTCTCTCCAAATTAGAGAGAAGGATGTTGTGGGGGACCATGTCAAAGGCTTTACAGGAGTCCAGATAAATGACTTCTGTAACCCTTCCCTTGTCCACTCACATAGCTACTCCACCATAGAAGGTCACAAGATTGGTCAGGCAGAACTTGCCCCTGGTGAAATTCCATCCCTTTCAGGCTCTTCAATAGGCTCAAATGGGACACAACTGACCATATCTGACACTGCTTTTTCTCCTACTTTTCTGACTTCTGATTTTCTCTTCAATTTGGCATTTAGACTTAATAAGAGTATATAGAACTATGAAGATTTTATCTCTTTGTGTACATTTTTTTAATGGTCATTATTGGCAACATTATTATTTCAGTATAGGTCACAGTTGTGGGAAACTATTGACATCTACTTAGATGATTAGTCAGAAAGATTTTTTTAAATGGATAAAACACCCCCAGCAGATGTAGGTGATTCATAATTCACAGGTATTGCTGAAAATGTAAAGTATCTACTTGACCAAGTAATACTCTGTTACCTCTAAAAAGGTGAATGTGCACACATTTTAAATCATGAGGGCTGTTGTTCCACTGCTTGGTGACATTACTCAAATGTTGCTCTGCTTTGCCATCATCTCTGCATGAATGTAGTGCATTGTCAAGGACTGACATTACCCAGCCTCCAAAGAACCTGCCTGCCCTGATGTGTCAAATCAATGTCTGCCAGCTACAGTAACAGGGCCGTTGAGCAACAGCCAGTTGATCTGTCAAGCTCATGATCAGGGGAAAGGTTCACAGCAGTCCCAAAGCAGTAGAAGACATTTCTATTAGTGACAGCTACAGCCCTGACAACCATTTTGAGCAAAAGCTGTCAGGTGACTCTTTTGAGAGCGGCTTCCAGAAGATGGGGGTTCTTCAAAACAAATGGGAATTGTGGCTGCACAGCAAGTTCATGGATATGCCTGCTGTGATAAAGAAAATAAAGGATTCAGAACCTGGGAATCACTCTGCCACTCCTACACCTCTATCTAAGGGTTGTTTGTGTTAGGCATGAGTGTTTGTGAGAGAACAAGTCTAGTGCAAAAAAAAGTATCACTCACTTTTCTGTGTAAGTCTTATGTGAATAACCTCTCACTTAATATTCTCCAAAATTTATGCACACTGCTGTAAAATTAATTAGATTTTTAGTAAGCCATTTTTGAGAGAAAACCACATCAACACTAACCTGTAAAATGAATCAGTGGAACACAGCTCTCTCAGATGAAAGCTTTTTGAAAAAAACTCTTGAGATGCTCTACTAATCTAGTAAAAGTGCTACTACAGAACACAGCTGGAAGTATATGGCCACTTCTGTAATGCTATTTTTTTGCCTTCCTACCTTTCTATTTTCTTTTGCATGCAGTGTCCTAATTGCTCTGGGCTTTGCTTTTTGAAGGTTTCCCTCCTTGTTCTCTTTATTCTCCTACCCTATTATCTTTCACCTCTTCCTCGTCAGTGATGAATTTGCAGACTGGAGCTGGTTTAGCAGAGGGCCACAAAGATGGTCAGAGAACTGGGTCACATGATGCATAAGGAAAAGCTGACACCTGTGTTCATCATGGAGGAGAAATGGCTTGCTGAAGGTCTAATTATAGTCTTCAGCTAATTGAAGATGTGTTATAGAGAAGAAGGTGCCAAGTTTTTGGATGTGCAGAATGAAATGATAAGATGCAATGGCCAAAGTTACAGCTGTAAAAATTCCAGATGGATCTAAGGAAAAGTATTTTCTTCATGCGAGTGGTTAAACCAAAAAGTGCCCAGAGAGAGATACTCAAAAATCCTAGACAGGGCCCTCAGCAACCTGATCCAACTTTGAAGCTAGCCCTGATTTTAGTGGGAAGTTAAACATTAAATCTCCTTGGTCTGCTAAACTCCATTAAGACTTTCTTCTCAAATAAGCTTCTCTTCAGTCCACCCCAGTCAAGTCTTTTGCCCTACCTGGTCAGCCATCAGCAACTCTTGTCCAAGTAGCAAATATCTGAGAACTGCATAATGACTGCAGTCAGTAATATATTATTTCTTGAAAGGCGAGTTATGAATGGGAGTTTTGGCGAGAGTTTGGTTTTGACTACCAACAGCAGTATTAACTTGCTATTATGGCATGCAGAGCAAAGTTAAGGCTGCTCACTAATAGTAAACACATAAAGAAACCTTGCACGCTGGTGTTTCCTGAAAGAATTGGCCCAGAATACAAACTGCACACAATGAGAAGATTGGACTTGATGATCTCAGAGGTCTTTTCCAGCCTAATTGACTCTGTGAAAAAAGTATTTAATTTTGGCACTTAGAAATGTCATTGAAATGACAGATCCTTCAGGCACAGCAGATAAAGTCTTCAAGGACTAAACAGCCCATTTACTTTTGATCTCGTGGCTTCTCCCTTATCTGCACAGTGGAGACTACAAATGAACATAAACAGGAACCAGCACAGGCTACTTCTTTAAAAAGAGAAACGGTGAAAATCTCTGTGAAGGAGTCCTGTGGGATTCCCACTGATCAAAGAAACTGCCAGGCTGAATGAGATAGATGGAGGGAAGAGGAACTCGGTAGTGTAGAGGACTTCTCCACTGAACAGCCACATTTTGGTGGCATGTGCCAGGAGGGAGCTGACAAGCAGATCCCAAAAACTTTTTGGACCTTCAAATAGGGAGTCTATGATTGTGAGGAGGCCTGGGGGGGAACAACAGCCCCCAGCTAATGGGGGTGAGCTTCAGCCAGGATTCCAGGACTGCTTTCCTGGGTGTCACACTTGTGAGGCTCTTGGGAGAAAAGGGTTAAAACAAGAAGATCGACGAGGAGGGAATACTTTTGCTCAAAGTGACCTTGAAGCTGGGAACACTAAAAACGTTGGTGTGGGAAAACACTATTTCTTATGCCTCTGTTGTTCATCTGTCTGTTTTGAGAAGGAGAATTCTTGTGTAGAGGTTACACACTCTCAGGGACACGATTTGTTGTAGTGAAGCAGGCAGTGAGTCCGCCTGCCCTGCTGCCCACTAGGATGAACGTAACCAAACAGAGCCTATGTGCCTGTGTCTCTGTGGCCAGGTCTTGCTAGCGAGGTAATGAGCTAAATCCACTCTTTGCATTTCGGCTGTGGTTTGAGGGCTGCCCGTGTTACCTGTATGTGTGATTTACAGTGGGAGAGTGTGTCTGCCACAGTGGACTGTGGCTGGATGTGAAGGCAAAGAGAGGCAGAGGCAGATGTTTGCAAAGCACAAAGATGTCTGTAGGAGAGTCTGATGGTTCTCGTTCAGCTGACTGTGTGGGTGAAGGCAAGGCTATGCCTCAGCTCAGCTCCAAGGTGGTCAGGAAGCACTTGCCCAGGACCACCACACTGTGCATCCCCTCTGACAGCAGCTGTCCAGCACTCTGAGGCTGAGTGCATCAGCTAGGATCAAACTCCTGTGCAGAGCAGTCATGCAGCATTTGCCAGAGCCTCAGGCAGCCCCAGGCACAGGCCATGGCTTCTGGTAAGGCCACGCTATGTCACCTCCTGGGACATTGCTGCTCTGCAGCTGCAGGCTCCATCACCCAGACTTCCAGCCCCAGGAGACTGGAGCAAAGCCAGGCCAGGAAAGGGCAGCTTCCTTGGGACCTTTCTCATTCTCTTGCATTGCCTGCAAACGAAACCGTGAACCTTGAGGACGGTTTGTGCCTTACTGAAGGAAAGGGACAGTGTGACTTCCATGTAAGCCATCCACCAGTTCTCTGACAGAGATGCACTTTGGCCAGATGAAGCAGGCTAGATATGGACAGTGGGAGGAGAATTACCCACTCCTCATAAAAAAACAAGTATGTCACCTTTGAACATGCTGCTGCACATGCTTTGTGAGTGTTACACTTTTTACCATTATCCAATAGTGGCTTGCATTGAAGCAGGCTTTACAAAAATAAATAAACAAAATAATAAATGTAAATGTAAAAACCTAACCTTCCCAGCTGCACTATTTATTTCCCGTGATGATTTAAACAAAAATTTTTCAACTAACTACTCACAAAAGACTATTTTTGTGAACTGGTTCAACTGTGTCAGTCATCAAAGATAAAGGAAACAAGTACAGCTTTAAACTGCTGTATTAGGTGTGCTCTGAGGTACAAAGAGCAGTAAAGGATTACAGTGATTACACCAGACTAGGTGATAAGAACGTAATACAAAAGTGATACCACAATCACCAACAACAAACACTGAAAGCAGGTTAGTGGGTAAACTATATATAGAGCTCTCAGCTATTACAGAACTACAAATACCATCTGGGACAAAGGAACACTTTCTTTCCTGTGGCATTTTTCATAGCATATTTTACTAAGCCAGCTAAATCAAAGGTTTTAGAAAACAATAGTGTGAGAACAATTAGAAGAAGAAAATGTGGTTCAGGTAATATTTGAAGAAAAGCAGGGAAAGCCCAAGTTATTCAGGAAGGCTATTGCAAATAAAAGGGAGAAAAAGAAAAGGCTCTATACTACAAGTATTGAACAGCCTCAAGCTGCAGAGCCTGAAGCTGGATGAAAGAAGAGTTCAGGGGTTAGGAGGGTCAGGAAGAAATGGATAGTAACCTTCAATTTTTGGTTAAGGCTAGAAAGCAGTGTTTAGAGTAGTTCCGGGAATTAATGAGCTCAAACTTTTTCACCCATATCAATATTAGTTACTGTAATTGGACTTTGAGGTTTGAAGCTGGGGCTTTTCGAGGATAAGTAAACATATATAAATGTTAACGTAGAGACAGTCCCTGCCATAAAGACTTCCAGTCTAGACTTAAGGCATGAATCTGATGTGGAAAGCAGATAGGGAGTGGAAGGTGTTTTGTTGACAAAAACTGTTGTGAAATAGATGGCACTGGAAGAGGAAAAGAATGAGTGATTGAAAAATGGGAAAAAAAAGTTTGCCAATACAAAGAACAAAATGCCTGCTGCCATTTGAGTGTGACCAGATCAGGAAAACACTCAAAGAATGAGGCAGCGGGAGAAGTCAACATGAGAGGCGTGTAAAAGAACTACAGGGAACTTGTCACCTTGTAGTAAATGTTGATGTAAATATCAAATGAAACCAAGGAGTCTTATTTTTATTGTTCTGCCTGCTGAAGCTCTGTGTGTATGGGAGAGAGGGGAAGAACAGTACCAAAATTAAACATATATGATAGCAGTTAGACATTGATTTTTCTTCATTTCACTGTCAGGTCATGAAGTTATGAGACTTATTTATTGATAGATTTGGTTCCTGTTAATTATTAGTGGGGTTAATTGAAACCATGGCCACAATAGAAGACCACCATGCTAGGTACTGTATAAACACAGTAAAGCATTTCCTGACATGATGTAAAGGGAATATATAATAAAAGACAATAAAAAATGAAATAAACCCCTTTTTAATACATGAGCATTCCAGCTTCATCAGCTTCTAAGTGTCATAGTAGGGACAAGTTTGGAAAAGGGATTTTGAGAAGGGAGATAAATTTTAAGCAATTCCAGTTATTTCATATGAAGTCATGCCTCCAAATTTCGGCCAAGAATTATTACTGAAAGTTGTGCTTTATTGATTTGTTCTCTCTCTACTAATTCCTTTTCACTTGAACTGTCGACATACAGCTGTCTGTTTAATTTTTGGTGATTATATATGTATACTCACACATATGCAAGCTGTCTCCCAGGCTCACTCTTAAGATTTCCGACTAGATGTTTGTCTTCCTTGGATCAGATTTTCTTTTTCCAAGGCCTTTGGGTAAGATCAGATTGGCTTTTTATAGATCTAAGCTTCAAAGCTCTGTTTGTACTTGCATATAGAGTAGAAAGAAGAAGTATTTTATTTTGCCAGTTTTTCAGCTTTTCCTTCTGTCTCTTTAAATATGCCAACTCTATGACCAGAATTATGGTGTTCTGAATTGTTGCTTTCTTTTGTTGGGAGCAGCATTTGTTTGACTTCAGTTACATCACTCTTACTGGTATTCTGGCCACCTGTATTCCTTTATTGGCATCCAAAAGAAACAAGAGAATTCTCTTAGAAATTCTTCTACTGGGCATGCAAGAGCTAAAAATCAGTTGGGCATAATTAGTCTTGAATGTAGGTGAGAGAAAGGACTGGTGACACAGAAATGTCCCTTCCAGGTCTTTTCAAGAAGAGCTCCAGTGAAGAAACTCCACCACAAGGAAAAAGGTTCAGGAAAATAACATCAGCTTCTCTAAACTCACTCAGGAGGCTTTGCCTTTGAATTATCTGCTGCTGGCCAGGAGCAGACCACAATACATCTGTATATCACAGCACCAATGTAGGTAGTGACCCCAGAGGTGACTGATTTCCCTCTCCTGATGTGGGAGAGAATCCAAGCAAAGAGGAATGCTTAGGTAGGACTCTACTGCCACTTTCTTTCCTACTTCACTATTTAGATTGTAGGGAAAAAAGGGAGAAGTTAAAGACACTGCCCAACGGTCACAGGATGTCCTGTTTCATTTATCTGGCGATGCAGGCGAATGACTCACCCAAAATATTTGATGATCGGAAACTATTATGTCTTTTTCTTTTTCATGTTTCTTCCTGAAAATATCAAGCATTCAAGCTCTGAAACATGGTTAAAGCTCTGGTTAAGCAACATTTACTTAAAGCTATATGAATTCAAGGAAAGAATAAGGAAACTTTGTCTTTGAAGCTTAACACAGTGCAGAGAAAGTCAAATGAGAAGAATCCGCTTGCCTGTCTCTGAAACTGTGCCACAAGAAAGCAAATGGTATCATCCCAATCATTGGCCAAAGTCCTGCCCAGAGCACATTCTTTGACATGGGTTGTAGACTGAACCGGATTCTTTTTTTTTTTTTTTGGTAATTTAAATTGCCAATGAATGGTGATCACGCCAGCCCCAGCTCAGCACAGCATTAACAGCCTTAAGATGTTCTCAGTCCATGTTTTATGGAACCCAGTGCAAGGCTGCTCACCTGTGAGTGCCAGTGTAACTGCTGGCACATGGCCTGTGCACAGCTGCGGGGACAAATGCTGTCAGCTTCCTCCCTTTGTCCCATCTCCTCTGGCCCGGCTTGGCAGTGGGGGAGGCTGAATCCCTGTCCCTGCTCCAAGGGACATGTAAAGTAAATAGCGATCGGTTCTAAAGCCTGGCTGAGCACTGCTCTGTACATACCTGCACTAAGAAACAACCGGTCCAAAACAGACCTGGAAGGGAAATACAGTCATCCTCATTTCATACAGAAAAAGTGGAGGAACTGTTAGGGCGACTTCCCCAAAGTCACGTGGGAAGCCTGCGAGAATGGGAACTATTTCCAAAGAGTATGTGTGTAACAACATGGGCATACAGCATTTTTGGAGAAGAAGAGCACACAAGGCCTTCATTAAAGCTACAGAGAGAACAAACCACGTGTAAATTGTGAGAATATCCAATGCACATTGCTGTAAACTGACTGTCAGCACACACTTTTGGACCAGTAAAGGAGGACAAAAAAAACCATCACAGAGATGGCTGACTGGGAATGAATGCAAAGAATGATATAGGATATTTCAAGAAGAACCAATTTTTTGTGTGGTCATGTCTAAGAGGCAGCTAAGAAACATTGGGAATGATAACCCATGAAGAGTGAATAAAGGGTCAGAATTACCATCAGGTGATTTTATTTACCTTTGGGATTTAAGACTGGCTTCATATTTACTCAGCAATCACAAAGTGAGACACTTACATGTGATTTTTTTTCACTGTGTTAATGAAGTCAAGGTTATCATGTGGTTGCTTGATTACCATCAGCTGGAGAATTAAGAAAACATCAGATCCCATGACATTCACAAGGCTGTGAGAGTTGATCGGACTGCCTCTAAGCACATAGAATTATCTCTTCATCCTATGCTTATTTTTGGTACTGAGCACTCAGTTATTTCTGGGTACATTTTCTACCTCTCTCTTTGCTTATAAGAAGGAATTTCTCAGTGCTGTGCAATAGAGATACAGATAGGAAATGCCAGTTCCTGTCCAAGGGACAGGCAGAAGAAGAACAATTTAAGCATCTCACTGGTTTGGCCAGGCACCGAGCACTGTTCTGACTTTCATCTCAGAATTTTGGACCCCAGTGCCATTTACATAGAAGTTATTGTTCTATAAAACTCCACTGTGTTATGCAAAGCAAGGCATAACTAAAGGCAGTCTAAGAATATCATAAAGACTCACAAAGTCTGTGTCTTAAAAAATCCTTTTATGGGCCTTTTCCAAAATAATAGCTCCCTCAGGCTTAAATGTCTCATACCCAAGTAAAGATTTTGTTTAATTCATAACAAAGTTGATTTGTCTGCTAGATTGTTTCCCATGGATCAGTCTGTTCACAAACACAAAACATACCGGCATCCAGCTGGGTGTTACTGCTGCCAATTTCAAGACAATAAATGGTTCAGTACTGAGCAAAATTCAAAACTTTTATTCCACAGAGCAATAAAAGCAGTAGACATTGCCTACTGACACACTGCCAGAATAAATCTTACCTACTGTACAAGTTTCCATTCAGATCTTTCATCAGGTCAAAGCACAATCACAGACATTATCAAGCTTTATTCTTAAAAGAGTTTTCATGAATGACTGAAAAACTTTTAAATTGCATTTTCAAACATACTACTCATTGAATCTTAATGACCTAAAATCTCCCTCAACAGCAGTGTGTAATGGGTTAGTGCTGTTCTCCTGAAGACGGGGTTTATTTTGGGATGCAGCCATCAAGGAAGACTTAAACAGCTTCTTTGGCATTTCTGGCACCCCAAGACGTGTGTCCTCAGCACATAAAAAAACAAGGGAAAGTGTCTGAGTTCATCACATCTACAATGTGGCCCCTAGCAGAAGCCAAGCCAAGAGCAGTGTTTTGAGCTCACTTATGATTTGGTTGTTGTTTGCTTTATTAATATACCCAATTACCTCAGAAAGGAGGATGTATTGATGGTATGCTGTAAGTGGACCATTGATAGCTTAGGTTGGGGAGCTGTCTCCTAGTGTTGATAGAAACACCTGCTACAAATAGACCTGCTAGAAATCAAAGAAATGTCCTAGAAAAAGGAGAATTTGTATATTTTTTTCCTTAGAATAAACCCACTATGTTCTATCCCTGGCATGTTTAAAAGAAGAATAATTTTGACTTTTTCTGCATCTTTAGTAAGGCAACATACCAGTTCACAGTGGTTGGACCCCAGCTGCAGTGAAGTGTCCTGTGTGCCAACACACCCAGGCAGCCATCAACAGGCCTGGTTCTGTCCTGAGCTCCCAGGTGGCTGTTTCATCTCTCCCCTCACTGTCAGTTCCATGGAGGATGCATTTGCTATGTGAGCAATTTAAACAATTGCACAGATAGAAAACCCTCTATCAGTGATGAGAAAAAGAGAGGCTTTGTAATGGGCCTGGAAGGTGAAGGCACTTGGTTGATGGCAAACCTAAGGTGTGAAGTGATCTTCATAATGGATATCTGCCAGCAGCTCCTTCAGGTTCATCCTGTAAGAAAATGAGCTGAGAGGCTTCTTCTGGCAATAGGAGAGCAGCAAACTTCTGGGTGAGAAGGTAAGCAGGGAAGTGAATGACATGCAAGTATAGTCCAGTGAGGAACAAAACAGTTTACCTGATTAAATAGAGCTGGTTATGCCACAGTTGCTGGGCTCTACTTACCTTCCAGTCATTAAAAAGGCAAGTTTTGATTTTCTCTGAGAAAATTATATTCTCCAGACAGGAGGTGTACCATAAAATGCATATACAATCTCCTAAACAAGGCTTTAAAAAAATTTCAGCCACTACTATTAGATAACCTAGTCCCTTTTCCCCACTTTAATGCAAGTCCTTGTGGACCATCTTACAAGGTTTCATATGGTTTGGATTTTTTTTTTCTTTCTTTGGTTTGTTCTTACTTTGAAATGCTCCTTTAGAGGTCTCTTCTGTGAAATACCATAACATTTTCAGGAAAACATTTTTTCTGGTATAATAACCTACATTAAGCTTTACTGCATGCAGCAGTGCCACACTATTGAATCCTCCTCTCTCTTTACTCTGACTGACTTGCTGTGCTACTTTGCTTCTTTTTAGGCCAGACTCAGATGTATTTTATAAGGCAGTTTTTAAAAGCAAGATTTTTCTCAGCTCTGCCCACTGCTCACCAGCTTTGTTTTCAGCTAGATGGGCATGCACAGCATTTTTAGGCTGCTCCAGACCGTAGCCTGGCAATGGTCAGCAGTGTCCCCTCCCAGGGCTGGGAAATGCGTGCACAATTGGGAGGAAACACAAGAGCAGCCCAAGAAAGGCTAATATGGAAGCTGTTCACTAGGGAAGCTTCAAATAAATGTGCTCTACAGCAATATGCCATGGGATGGGTATTGCTTGGGGATTGCACTTTTATTTTGGACAAAAAGATTCATTCTTTTGTGGGATACATCATTTGATGGGAGACAAACTCTAAAGAAATAATAGGAATGAGCCATGGAAAAAAACAGGTGGAAAAGATCTTTGGGACATCAAGAGTTAAAACTTTAAGGCTGTAATTTATTTATGGAAAAGAGCTAAGAGCTTTGTGTATATAGTAACCAGGCCCAGCTCTTGGAGCCATCGAAGTGGCAGAATTCAAACTCAGAACTTTAATTAGTGTAACTGAAGAATGAGTATACTTATTATCTGATATACAGCAATTTTAGAAACTCCCACAGTTTAAAAATAATAGTAATAACAGTAATTGAAAACATGAACTGACAAGTCACTAACAACCCATTATATCACAGCAGTGCGGAAGCGCCATGTGCCTTTACAAAGCACCTTTCTGTCGATCTCTGACACATATACACACCCCAACGTGGTCTCAAGAGCTGCTGCACAGAAGATGTCACAGACCAACACTCAAATCGTGGTATTTCTGCTAGGTCTTTTTGTTCTGGCGTAAGGTGGAACTCAGGAAAACTTATACTGATAAGTTTTAAGCTGGCTTCAAAAACACCAGTTTGTCTAAACAGGCTTGTTCCTTGGTGTAAGTCAAATCAACTATTCTGAGCTATTTGTTTTTGCTTGGATCAAGACAGATGTCTCAGGCTTCTCTTATTTGGGCTTGCATGAGATAAGAATAAAACTAAAGGACATGTGAAGCTAAAAGACTGGCCCAATTTATCACACAGATGAGTGATTCAGTGCCTTCCACTGAAGAGGCTCGTTTCTTAAGCTAGAAGTTTCAGGTAAAGACCTCTCCCCAGGGAGCTGCAGCTCATCCTTGCCTACCTGTGCCCTGAGCTGAGGCAGGCCAGGCAGGGGAGGAGGGCACAGGCACAAGTCCCATGTTGCTTTCTATTTCCTCAGCCTGCCTTGAGAGGGGAAAAAACCACAAAAGGTTTTGCAAAGAAGCAAGAAACTTAGTCAAATATAGACTGGATGCTGGAGAGGAAAAAAAAACCAAACAAAACTAAAAGAAAAAAAAAAGAAAAAAAAAAAGGAAAGAAAATCTTTATTTTCTTCCAGCCATTCTTCTCTTCATTTCATGGAATTCCATTTTTGGGAGTAGTAGCATGATGCAACTGAGAAAACAGCTACATAAAAATTCCCCCTCCCTATTCCACATTGGCATTCAGTAGCTCTAGGATACCTTATCCTGTGGCTGCCCAGGGAGAGTGACTAACAAAGAGGCTGGGGGTGGAAAAGGGAACATATTTGCATTCCTTGTGCTTTCTCATTTTGGAATTTTATTCTGTCTAGTGCATAGACAGGTTTATAGAGAGAGAAGTGCTGCAGATTATAATCCAGACTCTAATTAGCTTCAGAACTAATGAGGTGTCAGTCAGTTTGTCTTCCTACAGCCTTTCTGTGTGCCCTGCACCAAGATCAGCTCAGCCACATCCAGGCTTGCCGTTTCCTCCAGATTTGTGCAACGTTAGCAGATGAGATGGATCCGGACCGTCGTCCGAATTTTTCAGTTTCTCTGAGGAGTTTGGGGAGCCGGGGTCTGCCTTTGTCACTGTTCCCCGAGCTCTGCCCAGGGCTGTGGTTTGCACGTTTCCATCTGTGGACAGCCCCAGTGTGCCACTACTGCCACGCACGATGCAGTTCCGCTGAGCTCTGTCCTTGTGCCTCGCCGGATGTCTGCCATCTGGCAGACCCCACTCACATTTGCAGAACTCTGTGAAGAGGGTGACGGGTTTGCTCGCCACCAGGCACACAAACACACACATTGTATGGGGCTGGCTGTGTGCCCTGCTCCTCCCAGCCCAGCGCAGCCCACCCACTCTGTACGTCTCAACCTGGATGCATAACCAGCTTAGCATGCAATAATAATTAATTCCTATTTCAAAACAATCTTGCCCTACTTGCTAGTACTTCATTAATTTCTATGAGTTGCATCATTTCTTTTCTGAGTTACACCCAGTAACTCCACTTCTACCCTGCAGCTCCAGAGTTGTGTAATCCCAAGCATCCATGGGCGTGAGGATGGCCAGCATCTGTGGGCATTTGGGGCATCACAAGATGGAGACAAATGGAAAAGAGGGGGAGGCAGGGTGTGAGATAACCTATCTAGATAACTGTGGTGTTTACAAAGCAATGTCTGGTATTTTAGGAAAACCCATGGTAGATATATAATTAACAGAATAATATTTATTAGCAAATTAATCTCTGAGCCAACATCCATAAGGGTGGATAGCATACCTGCAGCTCTCACATGAGGTGACACATAGATTTAGTCCATAGAAAATGCCAGGGAAAGGAAAGAAAAGAATTATAACTTTGGAGGCAGCCAGGATTTGGATGTTCCCTGTCCTGGGCTATGCCAGCATTACTCCAGTTCCCAGTTGCCTTTTGCTTCTTCAAACCAGCCTTCACAGCTTGGAGCAGTATGCCCTTGCATCCACATGAACCTTTTCTGCAGCTGGTGGCCTCTACTTGCGCAGTCCCATCTGGGACTGCTGTTCCCTAGAGAATGAGATACTGGTAGTTTGCCAGCCAGCCTGACATCAGCCACCTCAAAATGAAACAAATTTTAAGTGAAAGAAAAGTGAAATCATATTGATATGCAAAATAGAATTGTTCCATTGCTGCCTGTAGAGACAGACAGAGACAGAAATATGGTGAAGGACAGCTAGCTAGCCATGATTTTCTTTTTTTTTTCAGATGCAGTTGGCTCTCCAATTCTCCCAGCTAGAGAATGTCGGGATGCTGAGCTAGGTGGGGTTCAGTCACCCATAAGGCACTGAATTAAGGCACTGGGCAAGGCACCTGTTATCTCTAGTATCTCCAAGCTGGTAGTTTAATTTGGATCACAAACACATTTTTAAAATAATTTTGTGGTTTCCCCCTTACTGTGGCTCCCATTGCAGCACAGCCGCTGGAGTGCGCAGTCTGGATTCCTGCCAGGGGAAGCTTGGTCAGAGCACTCCAGCCATCAATGCACATGTGACCCACAGGACCGAGTTAGAGCTGGTCTGTGATAAAACCACAGAGATGTGTGGCTGCATGGGTTTCTGCACTGGCTATTTTTCTCTGCAGCTCCCTTCCCATGGTGCTGCATGACTTGCTTATATGGACCTAGCTGTAGTAACTTCTCCAACATGGCTGGACACTGATTTTGAGATTGAAATCTGTGTTGCCATCACAAGAAGGCAATGCAACAGAAAGAAGTCTGGGAATCTCTCCTTGGCTACAAGGAAGGGATTTGAGGCTCACACCATCCATGATACCAAGTAAGCATTCAGCTAGAATAACCAGGTATCTGCAAGAAGTCATGACTTCCAAACTTCTTACACATTTCTTACTTACTACACTATTGTTTACTCGCAGCTCTTCGTGTTAACCCCCCATGCTCTTGGCAAATACATTTTATAGTGCAAGCAGCAAACTGCAGCATTGCTATTTTCTCCTATGATCTGAATAATAAGTTGTCACACCCCAGAAGGTGAGTGCCATCACCTCAGGCCCAGACACATTGTGACGTGTTTTTAATGAAGAGCTAACCAGAAAAGGACAGTGCAGACACTAGCCTGCCTAGATGGGGGCTGGCCACTGGCTCCACTGCCACCTTCTCCTGGCTTTCTTCGGAGACCCATGGGCACCTTGAACTGTTTCAGAGGGTATCTGGTACCTTGAACTGTTAAAGAGGTACCTGGTACCACCCACTGCCTGTTCAGGTCACATTGACCAGTTATTCTTTACCCCCAGCATGGGACAGTTGGTTTCCAGGCCTACCAGTTGAAGCATCTGTGGTATTTTTCTTTAAAATGCAGTTTGCCTGGTGTACAGCAGGGATTGAGAGTCCTGCTGTGGCCAGCATGCAGCAGCTTGTGTGTTTACTTCCTCAGCAATAAGCTGTGGAAATTGATAGTGCTGGTGGGGATCCTAGCATTGCCACTCAGCATGTGGTCTCAAAAACATGACTTGATAGCTGTCACCAAGGCCATCTGATTCCTTTTCTTGAGTAAATGAAAAATAAAGATCCTTCACAGCCCAAAAGACAATACAAAACTCTCAGTACAGATGAAGAGAGGAAAGGAAGGGGCACTGTTTGCTAAACACAACCTGGCCTCCAGCAGGAATTTGATCTTTTCTTAATCCTGCTTTATCTAAGTTATTGCAAATAGATTTTTTCCACTCCACTTTGCTGACAATGGTACTGCAATAGTGCAGGGCAGCAGCATCTTTAGTACAATCAAAAGCTGTGCAGTAATCCAGATCTGCTCCCAGGAAATCCCTCAAGCACCTTCAGTGGCCTGAGCATGACAATCTTCCGCTTCTTTTTCTCTTAAAACTCATGAACTTTTTGTGGGACCAAATAAACTGTGATCTGTAAATTTTGGTTCTTTTTATCTCTCACCCAAACAGGTGACTGGCAAGATGAGACCCACTGCTCCTTGGAATTTCTTCTCCTGTAAGTTTTCCCAGATCCCTAATGCCTGTCACTTATCATGGCTGTCAGCATGCTCTGAGCTGGCCAGATACTCATGTTCACTTCCCTCATGGTTCATAGCTGTTAAACAGCTGCTCTTTGCTGGTTCCTCCTCTGGGCTGAGTTGAGATCATGAATCTTCTAGGGGTTTTGCATCTTCTGTGCTGGCATAGCTCTTTTTTTCTTTCTTTTTTTTTTTTTTTCGTAGCTATCTGGACTGTTGATTTTGCCAATTCAGCCAGATTGGATTCTTCTTGGCAGACCTTGATTCTGCAGCCTCTGCATCCATTTTTGAACTGCTTTTCTACTTGCAAAGCCACTGAATGATTTCTCTACTTAGAATTTTTAGAAAAAGTGACAATAATTTTGGATTAGGTCATTCTTCTCATTAACAGAGAAAATAAACATGCAAGAAGTCAGACTGTTTCCAACTTCAACTTATTTATACTAAATGCTTTGATCTTTAAACAAAGCTGATAAATCATAGCAGCAGCAGGGACAAGCAGCATGGTCAGTCCAGAATGCTGAAAAGTTAATGTCAGCTGCTATCTCTTTGCCTCAGGCCAAAACATGAGGTGAACCTGCCTACCAAGCAATTTAAAATTAGTTACATTTTGGACATTCTTATCTGATTTCTGAACTATTGTAATGCATCCAGGTCTTGTTTTTATGTCAGCTGTTTTATTGGGATTTTTTGTGGGGATTTTGGGTTTTTTTTTTTAAACTGCAGGGACTACAGATTTATTTTTAGATGAAGGTTGGGGTTTTTTTCAAACAATGCTCTTTACAAGCTGCAAAAAAAAAATAACAAAAAACTGCCACTAAAGTAAAAAAAATTGGCAGTAAGGAGCAAAAGTGTACACAAGCACTGTGTTTTGCAGAAGCACAACCCAGGCACCATGGCATTCAGCTCTGCAGCCTGAGTGCAGCCCTGTTGGCTCTGTCCTGCTCCCAGTACTTGGCTCACTCTTGAGCCATCAGAAGCCCCTGCATTGTTGTTGTCCCACTCTACATTACATGACCACAAGGGCTGTTTTCAAACCCGACTCTACCAGCACCTCTTCCTGGCAGGGTTAATGAATACCCTGGTGGGTAATTTCTATGTAAGGTTTAGAACTTCCACAAGGCTCATTTTTCTTGTGAGAACTGCCTTTTCAGTGTCAAAACTCAGCACTAAACACTTCCTGGAGCATGGTTTCTCCTGCAGGAGGAGCCCAGAGTTCCCCACTCAGCTGCTTCCTGGGGAACTCCAGCTTCTGTTTGGGGACCACTTTCCAGAAGTAGAGGTGTGAGCCTGAGCTACAGATAGCATTGCATCTGCTGGGAACATCCAAATGTTCTGACATCTAAGGGAACCCCTTGGACAAGCTCAGCTGCGAGCTGCATCCACAGAAAGCATTCTCACACCAGCACAGACGTTTGGCACAGGCAGTCCCCCACAAGTGTCCCTCTAGGGCGATGGGCTCTGCCAGTTTGGAGTTCCCCTAAACAAAGCTGTCTGTGTTTAACCTTCCCAGGCAGACTTTCAGATTAAGTTTGTGCATACCGGGAAAGCAGAGCGTACAATTTGCTCCCCTGTTTGACATAATCATAGGCTGTCCCGGTGCCTGGAACAATTTAATGAATACCTTAGGACAGGTTTTGCTGTCAGATCACAATACTGCCTTTCACAAAAGCTCTTGCCACTGTTACCATCACTGTATCTGACACTGTGACAATGTGAAAGACCCCCCCCAGAGATCTAGGTAGTATTGCACTGATGTGATAAATGTATTTATTCAACCTGCAGCAACCTGTGATAACCATGCTGAGGCATATCCTCTCTGATGTCCATTCTTTGGCCATATTTTTAGGATAAAATGCTGTGGAAAGCCATTGCATTAGTTTCAAAACATCGAAGGTGCACTGTGAGCTCCTGTACTCATGTGTACACAGTGCTAAAGCTCTGGTGCTGCCATTGCACTCCCCTAATAAACCACAGGGGTTTCACAAGAAGGTTGAAGCACAACCTTGAGAAAAAGGAAGAGAATGAGTAAAGGCACACAGAGAGACAGGAAGAATTGCGCTGTCATCAAACTCAGACTGCCTCCAACAGCATTATTTTTTCCGCAGCAGTCTGAGAACCCAGAAACCCAGAGCAATATTTTGGGTCTTCAGTAAAGCCTGTGCTGCTGGAGAAGCACCTTGAAACTTGCTGTGGTTTTGGAACTTTGCACGGTGGCATGCTAAGACCTCAGAGATGTGTGGAAAGCAAGAGCTCAGAAAACACACATGCATGAGACTTGAAGAAGGGTCCACAATGGGCTGGCAGCAAACCCACACTCCCTGACACCCTCTTGTGACACATGCTAAAAAGACACTGATCCTTGGGTCTCTACATGGAGAAATCCAGGGCTGACCCTTAGGCTGCAGGGATGTTGCAGGGAGTGTTTTGCAGAGCTGTGTGCCCGGGGAATTCCCCCGGGCGAGGAAACCCTTGAGCAGAGCCCAGTGCTGCCAGGGCTCTCAGGTGGGCCGCAGCTCTCCCCACCTCTGCCCCGGGCAACAGCCCCGCTCATAGCATCGACAGGCACCGCGAAAACCTCAGGCATTGCTAAGAGACACCACAGAACCACGGTGAGTAGAGGCAGAAACCAAACCCTGTGGGGGCACAAGCCCTCTTTGCAGACAGCCTTCATTTCTGCCTTCTCCCTGTGTGGTTGCAGCTCAGATCTTCAGCACTTGGGTGAATTCCAGCCTCACTAGGTTCAGTCACTTCAGCTGGCTTTAGCCAGTCCTATTGCTTCCTTTCAGCTATAGCGATGGCTTCTGTAGCCTCCTGCAGCCTCCCAAGTAACAAGGATTTTTTGGCATTTTTATGGGGTTTTTTTGGTTCCTTTTTTTTTTTTTTTTTTAATTAATTAATGTGGGTGTTTGGGGGATTTAACTGAATCACTCTTGCATGTACTTCAGTGGAGTGTGCATGTTCCTAGTACTCTGCCCAGCTGGAGCAGGCTGAACCACTTGACAGCTTCATTGTCTGACAGCTGGAAAAGGTCAGGGTCTGAATTGATTTCAAGCCTGGTTTTATACCATTTAGTCCTCTGCCACTGCAACACACACAAAGATACCTCTTCTGCCTTCATAAAGAAATCTGAAACTTCTTCACCACTGAAAACCAACTTTTTATAAGGATTCTGGACCTCACAAAGATATTCAAGTGTCAGGAATACTAAGATACCTGTGCCGGAAAGGCTACACTAGCAACAGTAAATCACTGTACACTGAGTGACAGGATTACCCCCCCTTTCTTGGTATTTGGAGGTGGGAAGGTTTGTGTACAAGGGGAGGACAGCTAAAGCAAACAGTGACTATGAGGCATATGAAAGCTGAGAGAGAGCAAACCAAGTGAAAATAACCCAGTTTTCTACTGATTCGTTCAATGAGTTATTGCGAGTAATTTTTTCCTTCTGCTATTTATGGGGTTTCCCTCTGCTAAATGTTACCACAGTCACTGTGGTGTAACATTAATTTGCTTATATAACCTCTTGAGTTGCACATCTAGACCCAGCTGTTATTTCAGAAACACTCACTTGGGGAAGATTTTCTAAAACCTGTACATGAAAACTTCATGGAACAGTTAATTTTTTCTCTTAACACCAATGGGACCTCATTCAGAGAAGGGCACAGTGCTGTCCTGCCATGAAGAGATGGTTTCTCAGCCTTGCTGATGCTCTGCTCTGGTCCCCCTGAACCTGCAATTAAACCTCAGCCTTGCAATACATCTAACTTCATGTTCCATCACCTATCTTCACGCCGTGCACCAGAAAAAGAAACAAATGGGCTTGATTTAATGTTGGATTTCATTACGACAAACCTAAAGAGATTAGGGGCTCAAGAGCGTACTGGAAAGTAGAACTCAGTATGTATTTACTGCATTTAGTCCAAATATTAGTTAACTTGGAAAACAAAAATCTGCATTTTTCCTGTAGATATTTTGTATCTTAAAATGGTTAAAAGATCAAACTTCTATGAGCATTTACAGTAGCAATGTAACTTCTTTGTTGCCCAATGTATCATTTACAAAATACTACTTGAATTCCAAAAGGGTATTATTTTTTGACCATGAGCTGTCCAGAAATTTAAAACTGTCTCAGCCCATGTTAACTTTTTTCTGCAATACAAAGCAAAATAACATTTTATAGCAAATAATGACTGAAGCTCTCCTCCATGAAGTGTTTGTTGGTTGAAATTATTAACAAAAAACTGAAAGTACTCACAGATGTATTTTAGGCTTAAAAGACTGGTAGATTCAAAGCCCTGGGGAACTTCACCAGTTCTGTGCAAGTGGGAAGTGAGGACAAACATTTATCACAACCCAGCAGAGTGTATTCTGACTTCAAGTTGTACTTAAAAAAAAACCAAAAAACAAAAAATCAACCAAAAACTCCCCTTTTGTACTTCTTGGTTAGAGAGAGGAACAGCTATGAGTAAAGATACTCTTCTGCTGTTGATACTCCACGTGCTTGCAAAGCTCAGCAGAGACCTTTGAGAAATTGTTCCTTTATACCATTAACTTCATTATACTGAAAGTAAACATTCAAATGGGTAAATGTTGTACCTTTTATATTTTAGCTTCCACATTTTGTATACTGGTCACTGAACAAAACGTAACTACTTTCTGGAAGGTAAAACTAAATGCATAGGCATTTCACGCTCAGAGCTTCCTTTTATAGGAGTAGTATCAGCAAGATCTCAAAATGCTCTAAGGCATCTCCTTAACTTTAGTGAGGAGAAGAGGACCAAGTAATAAGACAAGGGTATTTCTACAAGCAGCAATAAGCCAAATATAGTAAATTTTTTTTACTTTACAGATACTGTGACATACACAGTATAAATCAATCCATTTCTTCATTTGGCCTCGTGACTTTCTTGGATTTTTGTTTGTAGCTTGTAGTGAAAATTTAACAGCATTATTACATTCCCATGCCACTGCCACAGTAGGTTTAGAGCTCCTGTAATATTAAAACTCTTGCCAAACTCCCCTACAACCTAATAAGAACCTTCTAAGAAATATTATTTCCTTAATAATTCCCTTTAAATACTGATGCAGAGCCAGCACTTCTTCCTTGTTGGTAGCAGTGTGGCAAAATGCAGTGATTCAAATTAGCCAAAGTATCTTCATAAATACCTTACATGAAGTATGGATGTAACAGCAACAGTTTAGCACTTGTCTGACAAGTGACAGCAAAGCTAGAAAAAAGTTATTTCCCAAGTGCTATTTTACTGCACTGCAAACTTGTACTGAGTCATAACAATCCATACACACACAAACATGTTGGTCTCTCAACTATTTTGAAGAGCTGGGTTTCATTCCTTAATGGGGAAAATAGATCCTCTTATTTGGTTATTCTACAGTTATTCTAGTTTTCTTGGCAGCTTCCTTTCTGCTGCCTTCAGCATCCTGCTGCACTCAAAGCAGAGGAGATGCAGCATTAATTTATTTTTGAAATTATTATTCCTACACTCTTACCTCAAAAACAAGCTCAACATAGAGCTTGGGGACGTAAATGTAAAAGTATTTCGGTGAGAACACCATAGCCATGCCCTAGACACTCACTCACTCACCTGCCTCCTCTTCTGCTCGGAGAACTGCACAAAGGCCACTCTTCCCCTCTAAACTACAAGGGGGAACAGAGAGCCCTCACCAGGAAAAGCTGGGTTCCTTCTGCCCTCCCTGAAGCCTGTGCAAGGATCCAAAAGGCCTAGAAAAGAGGGGGGACAGAAACCCCTCTGCCTACTGATACAAATCTCCAGGCAGAAGGTTTCTTCAAAATATCTTTGCAATGAAGAGGAATGGCAGGGAGATAAAAAATAAAGTAAAATAACAATACCCAGAGGGTAGAGTCTCACCTCCAGACACAAACACACCCAGCTCTCTCTTTGAGCTGCAACAAGCCAGAGCACTCACTGGAATTAACGTGTGAACCTTCATCCTGCAAAGAAGACCTGAAAAGGTTTCTCAGTGAGTATGGAGCAAGAGAGGTGGACTGGGGTTAACCTCTCATGGTGCACCTGACCCTCTAGTTCCATCTGATGTTCAGATGCTTTTGCTTCTCAAGCACAGACAGCAGCTCCTGACCTCAGTGGCTTTCAGGCAATTTTTCTTGATCCGTTGGATGCTCAAAACCAGAGCAAGGACAGAAGTAGCACATGTGAGAGTTACAAAGAAATCCTGAATCCTGGTTCCATGGGTTGGGCTCAAACCTTGCAAGACTGCATTTTATAAAGATCTTTCTTCATATAATCACAGTTTTTCTACATTTACAGTTTTGTCAAAATTATTATAAAACATTTATTGACAGCAGCAATAAACAGAACAAATTTCTGTAAACAGAAATTAAAGCGGAAAATGGCTTTAAGTCATTTTTGACCAGCCAGCTGTACAAAAGCTTAAGCAAAGCAGCAGTCAGGGAGGCTGGGTTTGGAAGAATCCATACGGAGTTCAGGAGATGTCATGCCTTATTAAATCACCAAAATAAGCTGTTATTGTCTTCAGTTTGTTATTGAGAAAATTTTGTTCTATTTCAACTTTCCCTCCTGGCCCTGCTAAGGAAGCCACCTGAAAAACAAAGAACAAAAAGTAAACCAGTCAATGCACAGGAAAAGAGGCAAAACCCTAAACCTTTTAATTCACACAATCACAAAAAAGAATATCTCTGCTCTGTTAATACTTCTGGAAAAGATTCCTTGGCAGCTAATGCCTCTGATCCTCTTTTTATGTCTCCTTTTACTCAAAGAAGTGGTTTGTGGCTTATGACTGAAAAACCCTCTTCACCCAAATCACAAAACTAAGATTTTAAAACTAAAGAGAAATACTCAGAACTTGACATGCTGTGCTAAGGCAAAACATGCTGAACTCTGGTTTGTGGGGTACTTGGCATTTGAGATACCCAGGTGTGGCAAAACACAAGCTGCAAACTGTGCTTGAAAGATGTCACATCCCAAATGTTGTGGGAAGAGTAAAACCAATTTTAGTAATTAGAATTAGGAAGCATAAAGGTTGCACTGAAGAGTGGCAGGGTGGAGGGGAATAACCCAAACAAAACCAACCCCCAAACAGGCAGAGAAACTCACAAAAAAAGTCACAGTTTGTTTTTGTTGCTATTGCAACCAAAGCAAAAGCTGCTGTGTGCACTGGAGTCACAGGCAGTGCTGAGGGCAAGGCTGGGGCAGCAGTGCCTCTGCAGGAGGAGCCTGTCAGGCAGCACAGGTCCCAGCTTTGTGTTTACGATCACTGGAGTGAGAATTTCACCATTCATGCTCTGCTGACTGAGCCCGGTGCACACCTTTAAAGCTCAATGATTACAGACAGACAACATTTTGCAGCAGACTTTGCATTTTGGACTGGAGCATGCAATACTCTCCCCTCTCCTATTCCCACTCAAGATGCCTCGTACAATGCCTCTGAGGGATAACAGCTTATAGGCTATCAATTCCTCATCAGGAAAGACCACACAGTCAGAAGGACTAACACCAAAACTCAACATTGTCTGCTTTTTTCCCCTCCGCTTTGGACCCTGAGGACCTGTTCTGGGGGGGGTCCATGCTCCACAGCCAGTTCTGCTCCATGCTGCCATCTTCCCAGGCTGCTGCAGGACAATTATTTCTATAGTTCCCTATGCAGGGAAACTTCCCAGGCAGACCTAAAGTTAACAAGGTCTAAAAGCCTGCAGTAGATTTTATACGATCTTTAAACCGAGATGATGTTAGCAGCTGAAACTTTAAGTCCAGACTGTGTTATTAACACTTCTAAAGCCCCTTGAGACTTGACTCTGTCATGCAGGTTTAAATATAAGCATGCTGAACTTCCTCTATTTTACTGTGAGTAAAAAACCAGCCTACTATCAAGAGAAAATAACAGATTAATTTGAGTTACACTCTGAACCTTCACTGACTTGCCCAGAAAACTGCCACACTTATCTAAATCACGCATTTACTTTTCTGTTTTGATTTTCTCCCTTTTCATTTTTTTTGTTTCTGCAGACAAAAACAAAAGTGTGAGCAGTTTCTTCATCCTTCAACTTGGTGCTGATAGGAAAAAATGCTCCATGTTCTTGTCAGAGAGGAACCTGCCACTTAAGTAAAAAAACAGAGGCTGCCTGACTTATAAATAGCACAAGAATCTGAAATTGGCAAGTGATCAGGAATGTTAATTTTAGAACTTATCTGTTCTTACTTGAAATCCAAAAAGCATTGTGGGGTGATCCATAGTTTTTCTAGGAAGATGTTAACTTTTAATTTTTTAGGAACAGAAGCTGGAACATCCCTTCCAAAAAGCATTAAGAGGCTTTGCACTTTATAGCTCATGTCACTTAAGTATTCTAAAATATTAATTGGATTAGTGAACCTAATATAAGAATATTAAAATGACTGTCTTGGAGTTATGCAGTCCCACTTTCTGGGCACAGTTTGTATCACTAGCACATCTAAGTATGACTAATGCATTGATATTAAACACTAGTGTTTACTAAATATGTCTCTTAGAAAACCAAATAAAACAAGATGTCCCTACAACGACTGGTGATGTCCACCAAAGGACAGCTGAGAATTTACATATGCTGTGTCTGGTCTCTAAGTGTTAAATCCAGGATAACTATGACTAATTTCAAACAACAACTAACAGTATTTAATAAACCCAAAGGCAACAAAAATTTAAATAAACACATG
Organism: Orthonyx spaldingii; assembly: GCA_013397795.1. Taxonomy (NCBI): domain Eukaryota; kingdom Metazoa; phylum Chordata; class Aves; order Passeriformes; family Orthonychidae; genus Orthonyx; species Orthonyx spaldingii. Next base: position 264,766 of record VZTJ01006619.1, read on the forward strand.
GGAATAAGTTCTGCAGCGACAGATCTGGTAGTGTACGCTCTTTAACCCACCTGACACTCAGAGGAAAGAAATGCAAATCCTCTGTGACAATGCTTAGCTGTAAACTGCTGGAGGATGCAAACTGAATTACCGAGGAGTTGCCAAGTTTTGCTCGGCAGGTCTCAGTGAGGGAAGGCTGTCACACACCAAGCTTCAGAAGGGTGCCGGCCTGGCAGAGTGACACCCTCTAAAAATAACAGCAGATTGAGGAATGATGCTTTGACAAAAACAAAGGTGCTCACCTATTTTTTGAGACAAAAATTTTCACCTATTTTACCGACAAACACCTCCTGTTTTTGCAGTGCACTACAATGGTGAATACAGAAAGGCTTCTTGATTTCTTTTAAAAACTTGACCAGTCCAAAATTTCTTTATTTTGCATTTTCCTGTGTACATATGAAGATTCCCTGCTGGCAACTCCCCTTAACCTGGTTTATTCTTTAGCCCAAACCCACATTACTTGGGTGGACAGATATTGCCTCCTTTGCTGTGCTGCTGGCCCTAGGCAGAGGTAAAGGTTGCAGCTTCAGTTAACACCTCCCAGCATCCCTCTCACCTGGATGCTTAATCCATCAGTTCAGTGACTACTGCTAAAAAAAGTCCATAGCTACAGCCACAGCCAAAACACATCAAAAAAGTAGCCAACAGATTTGGAAAGGAGACATCAGAAAAGATGAAAATTTGAAAGGGGAAGCACAGAAGATTATTTCAAGAGCACAAGTTGCTTGAGGTGCAAACCTTCCTTATATCCTTCAGGTGTACTTTTGAACTTGAAGGTTTTCCTACTGGTCTTGCAGGGTTGGTTTTTTAAAATTTTTTTTAATTATATGAAATTCCTTTAGTAAAGTAACTTCCTATCTGTTCCAGCCACCAACTAACATAACCGTGGACAAAAAATTTCTCATATTTTTTTCTCCCCTCCTAGAAACTTTTCTGAGGTATGAGAAATACAAGCTTTTTGACTTGATATTCAGTCACAAAAGGACACTGTGAATCAATTAATTTTATAGAATACCAGTAAAATGAAGAATCCCCTCCCTCTGCATCCAACCTAAAAGCTAAGAGGAACAAAACCCAACCCACTTGAAAAAGAAGGAAATGGTATTCTTTACACTGAACATAATAAAATAAAATGCTCTCAGGCAGCATTTTTGAAGATGCACAGGTATGCAGGTGAATTATATCACTGTCACAGTGGTGCTGCCAGACTTTGACAGGCCAGATATATATTTTCTTTTTCTAACTTTGTGTAGGCAAACTACAATTCAGTATTCAAGCACTATGAGCTTTAGGAATACTGAAGTTCAGAAGTATCAGTCTGGCTTGGTGTATGCTGGTGGGTAACTTCTGGCTTTCTCTTTTATCAAGGACAGAGAACACACGTGTGTTTAAAGTGGGCTGCTTAAAAGCTGTTGTTACTAACACAGTAGTCACAGCTAAAGTGCATGCAATTACATTCACTTAGAAATTATCAGCCTACAGAACACACCAACCCATGGTCTTTTACCTGCCAACTCCCCTAACACCCAAGCATCTTAAAAATACTGTCAAATTAACACCTGTTCATTTCCTGGCCTCTCACTCCCTGCTTCGCTCATTGTTCTATTTACTCCTAAATAAAGATGACTCTGGTTGGCAGGCCCCATTTGGGTAGGTGTCCAGTCTAAAATCACAGCTAAAAGACAGAATTCAAATAAATAAATGGGTTTTACCCATCTTTACATTCTCTTCATCGAGCAGTCATTTTTAACAACTGGACCCTCACAAACAGAAACACAGCAAACATTTTTCCATCCAGGCAGCAGAACTCCAGACAGAACAAAGCTTCGGTGTCTAACTCCCGATTTTCTCAAAATGATTGATGGAGATGAGGTGGGAACAAAGACAAGAAAAAAACGAAAGTACCAGCATAATGTGTATGTTTTGTAGGACTATCAAGGTTCAGAACACTTTGCTTAATTCTAGGCTCATGGAATTGGTATACACTACACAAGAAACAAAATGCTTTTCCTGTATTCTGGCAGTATTTGAAATATAAGCCAGGTCTGAGACACCAACATTTAGGACAACAAAAGCTCCAACAACAGTACAATTACACAAAATAAGGCATAGCTGTCACAAACAACAGTATGCCTGTCTTCAAAGAATGGTGTGAAGTTTTAAACAATCACTAAGGCTCAGTATCTGAGCTGCTAACCACACACAGGCAAGATAAGTCATAAACTTCCCATTCCTCATTCCTCCATCTCCCAAACCTGGCTAGGTTGGTAAAGGTGCTGATGTGGTTACCTGTCTTATAGTATAACAGGTCATCAACATTTTAGGCTCTCCAGTTTACTGGGGGGAGCCATTACACATTCTGAACCTTCTGACCACCAGCAACTGAGTACAACTTCTACCATGAGACAAAAAGAATAGATTCCACCATTAGCAAGAAGGTCCTACAGCAACAAATTGCAGGTTCCTCCTTCTTGACTGCAAATATTAAGATATAGAAGTATTATGTGGTACAGAAAAGAGTCTATGAAAGAGACTGGACTACCTGGGTTTACTCCTTGTCCCAGAGGTGAGTACACACTTCCCACTCTGCCCAATGAGGCAGAGCACAGCTTCATAAATTACATTTATGAAGTACGTAACAGGCAGTAATAAACACACATTTTTTTAATGTACATGCACACACATATATTATTCCTGATTATTCCTAACTAACTAGAAAGAACACTGTGAAAGATTAATCCAACCTAAAAACAGACCTGCATACATTACAAATTTTCTAACATGTTTGTAAACAAGGAGATTTGGTGCAATTCAGGGAAATGTTTTTACATTTCTTGTAAACGAACCAACCATATTGCACTGGTTAACTGCTCCCTCTCGAGGCAGAAGTACAAAAGTGCACTTATCTTCGACCTAGCTCTGTTGATTTTTTAATGGGAATTCAAAGAATTCCATTTCTCCCTACAAGACCAACTCTACACAAAAGTGGCCATGCCTGCAGAAGTAATAAGCACTGTCTTTGCAATAAAGTCATGAGGAACAAGGTTGGATATCTTGTCCACCAATAAGGCAATGAACACCAAGTCCTCTGACATAGCCAGGTCAACTTCAGCTACTACCTGCTTTCACTCCAGAGCAGGATCGCTATAAACCTATTCTATGTTAGCTATCTAACAGTGACCTGATAGCTATCTTTCATAAAAAGTACATATTTTTCACTAAATTTGAACTACCTTAACTAATGGTTCAACAGTATTTTTATTGCAAGGTTGCTTCTAACTGCTGGACTTCTATTTTTTTTTGCTGGAGATTCACAGCCCCTGAAGTACAGTGGCAGTAAATCCAGAAACTTCATTCTTAAATACAGAGGTTTTGGTAGCTAAACCCATAACCAGTTTCCTGTGGACCAGAGTATCCACCAAGATCAGGTTTAGAACAAGTCATGTTTGACACACCTTTGTCCATACAGGATAAAGACACTTCCCTTAACAGTGGGCTAGATTCACATATGCTTTCCCCCTCTCAGATCATCAACCTTTAGGGGTTTTTTCTTATACTGACACAATTTCTAAAGAAAGGCATGGGGAGCTGATTTCTCTTCCTGAGAGCAGCCCATAGCCTGGAACACTGAACTGAACTGAACCCAGGACTTCAGCCACTTACCATTAACAACTGAGCCATGGTTTTGAGCAACAGTTGTTACTCTGCAGACATCTGTGTAAAGCCAAACCCATGAATGTACATCAACATAATTCAGAGCCAATCACACCAAGATGCAGAGACAGCAGGACACTTGGCTCAATCACATAGAAAAGTCGAACTCTTTCTGTAGCAAAAGGTGCAGGACTATGGGGAGTACTCTTGGATGCTTTTGTGGAAACACAAGTGAAATGTAGATGCCTTTGGCAATTTATAAATCCAGTAAAAAGTGCTCATGAGCAGAGCAGAAAACTGCTAAGGTCATTCTTCATAATGGGAATGAAACATTTGATAAAATGCACTGGTACGAAGTTGAAATTAGAGAAAGTCTACCTAAAATTAAGGTCCCTGTGCAAAGACTCATAAGCCACTTTGCCATTTCACCAGCCTGAAATGCAAAAAGGAACTGAATCATCCCCTGCCAAACCAACGGTGCTGTGCACAGAGTGGGCTTAGAATGTGCAATTACTCAGGCCATGTGAATTTCAGCCTTCTCAAGCCATCTGTTTGCTACCAACAATTCCACAAGCCATCATATGGCTTGACACCATGCTTGCACTAAGTCAGACACAGCTTTTGGGAAAGCAGGAAAAAGTCCTGGGAAGTCTTGTGGCATCTTGCAGGTGAGAACTGCTCCCTTCTTTGCAAAAAGCTACAAGACATAATTAACGTAGAAAATACAGAGGAAACTAAACCAGACACTCAGGGGAATAGTTAGTCATATAACTGCTTAAAAGAAAAAAATTTCAACCAAAAATCTCTACAACAAAAACCCCCACACCAGTGCCACAAATTCTGTGTTTATCACAAATCACTACAATGCAAGCAGCCCATACGGAACCACACAGCTGTGTGGACACCATCAGCACCACCCCTGGTGGCATGACATTTGTGTCTCATCTACTCATCAGTGAGAGCAGTGACTGCAGGCTGCAATTTACTGCAACGCCTTCATGAACTGAAATCCATGAAAGTCTGGGACTCATCAGCTTATCAGATAGTAAGAGCTGGTTAAAACATATTGGGTTTTGGTATTTTTATAATGATGTATCTGTCTAGCAATTGGCTTTGAAACTTCTACATGAAACTCCATTCTGTTGCTTAAGGAAGAAACAGTGTCAAAACCATGGAAATAATCTTCTAATTCCATTTCTAAATATACTAAAAGTACTGCAAACACAGAAATCACATAACACAAGGGTCAAATTAAAATACCCTAAATATCCCACCTTCAGCTGAACAGACTTAAAAGTCTTATGTATGTGCTTATAACATTTAAGTCAGCTGAGCATTTTGCTCACTACCAAGACCTCATCCAGTAACACACCTGGTTAATATCAGCATTCCGAGGCAGAAAATACACAATGTTGTTGGTGATCTTCTTGGAGAGCCTGAAAATTTCAAATGTAGAAGCCAGTAAAGGAAAGAACAAGAATGGGGAAGGAAAAGTTTCTTTATATTCATTCATTTTGAAAGTATGTCTCAAATTCAGCTATTACATAATTAAATTCTAGTCTTCTGAATGTGTGAGTAGGATTCTCTTCTGAAATGCAGACATTATTACTGTCTAAATGCAGAAACTCTATTTCACCATTAGTGCGCTAGAAAAGTACAAAAAAGTCCCCGACACTCATTTTTATGAAAATTTAACTGAACTACAGAGAATTATTTCAGAAATTTGAATGTAGTTTGTAGTTAATACTTTTGGTTTACATTTGGTTTTTAATCCATTTTGTGGAATCTCTCACACATGCATAGGAAGATTTTGTTACTCTTACAAATATGGCTACATTTTAGTAAAAAAAGGGGACAAATTAGATTATTCACGGACAAAAGAAACCCCACCCTTCATATATAATGAAACTATTATGCTAATACCTTCCCAGATGAATGAGTGCTCAATATCACTGTTAATAATCCAGTATGGAATTCTATGTATTAATTAAAAGGGTTAATATTTTGCTTGCAGTCTTTGTTGATTTCCCAAGTCATAGGCAGGTACTATGACTGAGAACAGTTCTAGTAAGATTATTTTAAATAAGATTTTCCCTTTCTAAATCAATTAAAAAGCGGAATTAATGACAAGGTCATAGCTCACACTACTAGTTATTATCTACATATATATATATACACACCACATGGCTATTTGATTACTTCGGGGTATTTTAATAAAATCATATAAAGGAGTTAAAACTGCTGAATTAATGCTTTGAGAAGCTACTCAATTTTCTAATGGATTCTTTTGCTTTCAGGAATAACTCATCACTGGTTCTTTTTTTGGTAATAAAAAATAAAAATATTTAAATTTAGGTGGGGAAGAGGACTAAACAAATGGGTTGCATCTGGAACTCCAGGAGAAGGAAGAGACAAACCCACCACAAGGCATAACTCGGAAAGGATATCCATCTGGGCAAATCATGGTCTGGATGTCGAAGATTTCGGCAGTGGCGTAGTCGGGCCCGCCCCAGGGCGGGCTGAGGAACACCACATCTGCCTGCAGGCCGGCCGCTAGCGCCATGAAATCCCCACACAGGAAGTCGATGTGCTCAGCCACGCCGTACACCTCCGCGTTGTGCCGCGCCAGCCGCAGCTTCTCGGGATCGATGTCGATGGCGATCACTGCCCGCGAGAGACGGCCAACACAGGGGTTAATGCTAACTGGGAATGCCACCCGAGCGCTGGCAACTGGGAATGCCACCCGAGCGCCGGCACGTCACCGCAGTCAGACACCCACTGCTGTGACAACCCCGCAGCTCAGCCCAAGGACTGCACACGCCACTGTCCACCTAAGAGAGAAAGTCCTTCTTGCCTCAGCTTTGGCAGGAGCCTGATAACTTCAATGATGTCAATTAGAAATTTACTCTTCACCTTTGTTAAAGAAATCTTTGTCTGTGGCTGGTCACATTGTACTGAAAGTTGAGTTTAAGAAACTGCACCAATACAGCCCAAGAGAGATGACGGAAGAACAGTACATAATAACAGAAATTAAAATTTAGCCAGGAAATACAAAAAGCCAACTGAGATCTATAGACTGGATCATAGCCTACCAAATTTAATCCAATAGAAACTGCCATTTGTCTTGCTCAAACATTAGTCAGAAGAGTTAGATGAACTGGTATGAGTATCTAGCAGAAAATGTTTTTACACGAAGTACTCTCAACATTTCACTACAATTTCATTAGCTGGCATTACACTAACATGAAGTTATCACCACTTTGCTCTGCTTGGTTCTGCTGAATCTGCATGTGATTCTGCTCAAGTGTTTTAAGTACTATTCACATGTAACCTTGTTTTGAGTACACAGACTTCAAGTGACAACTGGGAAAAGCAACAACTTTGACAGAAATCCACTTTTACCAGTGATCTCCAGAGCATCTGACAGACTAGATATTATGCCACACAAAAATAGCACTGACTAATACAACTCCAACTCTGACTTAAAATACGAAAGCAGTTTTATTGGTCGTTTTTGAAGAGAGAGGTCATATTGTGAGTCTGATGAAGCAAAACAGCTGCTGTTGCTACAGAAGCACTGAAAAGAAAATAAATCAACAGAGTACATAGCCAAATGTTTTATGGAAAAAGATTGAAGAAACAAACTCATGCACTGTATACAACACCTACTTACCTCTTTTTGAGGTCAGTGCAAACTGAATAGCGTTTCCTCCAACTCCGCAGAACGCATCCACTATGATGTCGCAGTTGAATGTCTGACTAACGCGGATGGCAATGTGCTCAGCTATTTTCTCAGGAGTAACAGAAAACCAACCCTCTGCAAAGGAAGGGGAAGAAATGTTTTTCCACCTCTTATTTCAAGGTAAACAACCAAGCCCCACATAAAACTGAAGGTTTAGCTTTAATCCCAAGAATTTTGGCTTAGTGCGTTCGACCAGGAAATACCAGCTTTGAAGATGATAAACTCTGCTCAATCCAGAGATTTGCTAAGCAAACAAAGTCTCACTGAAGCAAACTGATATGCCTCGATCTCAGTACATGCTTTGTTGAACTTGGTGCTGAGGATTCTAGTTTATCAAGGACTGGTCCACTGGCACAGCTATGAAAAACTTTATACATCATGATTATGTTCTGTAACAAATAAAACCAGAAATCTATTCCCTGTTATCTAACAGGTTATTTTCTTCACCTGGTCTGCCAATTAATCTGTAAGTTTATGAGGGAAAGTATTAGAAATGAAAGGCTTACAAACCCAACAAACAAAAAATACCTGGTAATCCCAATTCCTCTTTTACTTATAAATTTATGAGTGGTTTGCAAGTCAACATGGAAAAAAGTCACTTTGCAAGTGGCTTCTGCAAGTCAGAACAAAACTAGATCCATCAGCATACTTGGAAGTTTCACAAAATTATTTTATAAAATATAGAAATAGAAAAATATCACTGAGTTTCTGAAAAAGTCCTGACAAAGTATAATTTGGGTCCAGCAAGATCTTCAGCAAATGTAAGGATGCTGATGTCTAATGCAGACAGGGGTGTCCCACACTAAAGGCACTTGTGAAGTCCAAGACTTCTATTCACCTGCCTGCTGGGGAGGGGGGGATGGAATTTATCCATGGGTGCAAACACACATTCAGTAGTGTTCCTCTAAGAAAATCAGTAATAAACTGCAAGAAGGGCCACAGGTTTGGATACATCCTAGACCACCCAGTCAGCACCCTTGGTACTGAACACACCTCTGTCTAGTTTAATTCCCTCGTCAAACCGAGAGAAGAGCCGGTAGCGTTGTGCCCAGTACTTGACCAGCTCTGGATCAGCAGCAATCTCAGGAGGTATAGTTCTCCGTGCATTTTTATTCCTTCTTCTTCTTTTCCTCTCTTTCTTCTTCGCAGTAATTTTTTCATCTACAGCTGGAAGACACTGCAAAAGTTAACAATCACTGTTCTTGTAGGCTAGGAATGTAATTGGTAGGTGAGTGTTAAGATTTAAAAACCCTGCTAAATGTTCTTTATTACTGTTTGCCAGATTATGGAGATTAGTGGCTTTAAATTAAAAAAGAGCATCCCGTATTTCAAGGGATTAGTCACAGTCCTAAAAATCATAACAGTTCACCCATTATTTAAGAGCCTTAATCTTCAACTGGAAACAATAAACTCTATGTAATGAGCAAACAAGTGGATCAGAGACCAATTTAATGCCCTTTTATCAGTTATGAATAGAAACCAATCTAGACAAGAGTTTTACAGTAGGAATCTAACATAGCTAAACTACTGTAGGAAGGATTAAATTACATACAAAACCCCGAATAATCCTACTTTCCTTTGTTTCATGTTAAATAGAGAAGTTCATAATACTGATTTTTTTTACCCTAGAAAATAATTTTAACAACACATGTTCCCCAGAGCTCAACAATGTGCATTTGAACCCAAGACTTGATGGTCTGTGCAGTTATCTGATGTTAACCAGCCCCATCCTTGCAGAGGAAAAAAAGGGATGGATGGAAAACATGCTAGACCATGTTGAGGATAAACAATGACTGTTCATCTATCAAGAACTACTGTCAACGTTATAGGCAAGACCTGGGATTGTAGCATTTCAGGAACAAGTTAATTCCACTAGCACAGCTCTCAATCACTTTTGTTACCCCTTAGACCTAATGAATCTCTTTGAATTAACAAAATAAGTAAGTAGTGCATGACACTGTAACTCGGGAAGGCAGTATTAAGTTCACTGCCAATTCATTCCATCAGTTTGTAGGAAACCGATTTACCTTGGCTGACGTCTTCTGTCTCTGGCTGGAGATAATCGGGAATATCCAGAGGGACGAGCTGCCGCCCACCGCCGTGCTCCGGCCTCTCTGTCCCCTGCTCCTCGGAGCCACTCACTGCAGCCTCCTGCGCCTCCCCCTCGAGGGTACTCCCTCCAGGTTCTGTGCAGGCTGCACTGGAAGATGGTAGCTCTTGGATTTCAGCATCCAGCATCACACTCTGAGTGACAGTAACACCTTCCTGACCTTCTGAGTCGCTGCTGCTCACAGACAATGCCTCTGCTTTACCCTGAGGGGTGGCTGCCTGGGATGTGTCTTCCTCCTCAGGTTTACTAACCTGCTTCAGGAACATTTCCACCTGCAATTGTCAAATATCACAGATGATTAGAGGGTGATCTGTTACCTAGAGCACAGCTTAAAAGCCTTACAGTTCAAAAGCACCTGCCACTGCAGGCACTCTCTAAGATGTGTATTTTGAAAACAGTAAAATATCCAGACTCAAAATATTCAAGAAGTCCTTAACCATGCTCCCTTTTGAAAATATTTGGAAACAAGTTGAGAACTAGCTATGTCCAAAAGAGAAACAAAAACCCAACCAACCAACCAACCAACCAAATCAATGGATAAATACAGTAAATAATTCTCACGTAATATCTAAATAGTCCGACTTGCCACAGCCCAGGTGACCAAGTCTACTCCACAACTATCTTTATCTCTGATCTGCACTCAGATATGTACTCTGCCTCTCAGGGAAGAGTTTGTTAGCATAAAGAGGTAAAACTACCTTCATACGTTAGTTGCCTCACCTTCAAGATGTACCAAACGGTGCATGTGGGAAAGGGTTCTGCTGCACAGCAGAGAGCTTGACATAAGCTCCCAACCCATGCACAGACACCACTCCAAACTCCTCAAAGGCACATTTAGGTGTTCCCTTTTACATTCTGGCTGTTCTGAGTAGCTCTAGACCTGGAGCAGTTCCTTACCTGAAAGTCTGAGGAAATTTATAACTTTTTCCTTCACATAATTAAAGTTGCCCTCGAACTATACTGGCCCCAAATAAAAGACAAAAATTTATCAAGAATTATAGCAGTGGGACTGGAGTTCAATACAACATGTATGGTCACCACCAGAAAACAGTATACTTGGGTTTTGGGGAATGCCAACCATCCCAGAAGAAGGTGAAATAACAGTAAAATCTGTCCCCTCAGATTTTCAAAAAGACTTAACTAAATAAAATATCCAGTGAACAAGTGTTTCTACTTCTTACTAATTCCTGAGTTAAAAAAAAAAAAAAAAAAGCATGAAGTTATGGGTGAAAATAAATGCAGATAGAGGTATAAGCAAAACCCTTTAAAAATTACTGAAAACATGGAGTTACAGGAAATACACTAATCTACACAATGGTTTTCTGTTACTGCTGAAATGCCAGCATTAACAACTGGCCTCGCATGCAATTTACAATCAAAGATACTTTTAGTAACAACAGAAACCTACACACACCTCTAAAGGTGTGTGCACCCAGATGTTAGGAATGACTTTCACATAACTTGGTCCTTTAAGCTAACATTTCTCTACAAAAGGGTCCACCAATGCCTTTCCCTAGCCATCCCAAACTAAATACTCTTCACATGGGTGGGTGGCAGGGAGGAGAGCGAGAAAACAAGAAAAAAAGAAAAGAGGAGCTGTGGACTGACATTTAAAAATGCCATCAACTCTGGGCAATTAATTTTTGTTTCATTTTCACAATACAACAACTGCTAAGGCAGCAGATAAATCTATGAACTACAACAGTGCTAACAACTAAACCTACCTTCTTCAAAGTTTTACTTTTTTTGCATGTCATTTCAGATTCCTCTGTGAAGAAGATGTGCGTGTTTTTGCTCTTCCTTGGTTTACGCATATCCAAGAATTTGGACTTGAGTTTTGCTCTTTTCTCCAAGTACTGCACACTTCGATGGGTGAAATCTGGAATTCCACCATATCTGAAAATAGATAAATAGATAGATTTAGATAGATAAGGACTTGGTTAATTTCCAGTTTAAAAGCTCTAATATGTATGTTGATATCTTCAAAAAAATGATTCAGACTTAATTGGTTTTTATTGCTCCACTTACAATATGTCACTGGATGTAGCTGCAAAACAATGTACCTTCACAAAAACTTTAAAAAATTTTATTTGAAAATGTTTAACCTAATTAGTTTTAGATTTTTTTTTCTAAGAGTTGTATAACTTTAGATGAAAACAATTTCCCAGGCCAGTCTGAAGAATAGGAAATGAAAAAATTATCTTGATTAGCAGAATAAAAGATCCTTTTGATGGTTGTCAAGAACCTCCAGAACAGCTACTTTTACCTTCTGGCAAATGCAATAAAGAAACCCAACCAACTAAAAAAAATTTCACTGACCAACACCTTGGCAACACTTTACTAGTATGACAACATTTTACTAGTATAAAGGAACTTCATTCCAATATGAAACAGTTAAAAGTCATGATCTCAGCTCACAGGACTCCAAAATGAGAGGACCATTCACTCTAAGAGCCTTTAAGCTCTAATTTAAGTAGCTGACCAGCCACTTAACATTTATACAACTGAAAATACCTTACATGTTATACTTCTGCTTCAAAGCCCTTCAGTTATTCTCTCTAATTCTACATCTCTCTCTCTAGTCCAAGGATGACAGTTTTATTAAGAGCAGAGACTAACTCTGGGAATCAGCTTCAAAAGTTTAACAAAAAGGAAATGGAGATGAATGGTCTATTCCCATAATAACAACAGAGCTGACTTGCTATGAAAAACCCCGTAGTTCCTCATAAGTAATTACTTTTGTCCTGTGCCACACTTGAAACCCAGCACAGTGCAGGTTTCCTCAGGATCTTCCACTGGGTTCTCATCCACATCCAGCTCATGGCTAGGAGAAAACACAGATGACAAAGTTACTTACTGTGAAAAAAAAATCTTATTTTACAGCTATGTCACTAAAAATCTTGTGTATTGAAAATATTCAAATGTGAGCTTCAAGTAAGTTCTTCCACACACTGCTGAAACCAAACCAAGCAGATAATACCACTCTATTCATATGCATGAATTTTTGGGTGGGTTGGTTGGTTTTTTTACCCAATTCTATTGACAAATGCCCTTCTGCTGGAGTTATAATACTCCAACTATTCTGAATGACCTCTTAAAATATTTAATATCAAGTCCTGCATGATGAAGACAGTGTTTGCTCACCCTATTTTCAAATTACCTTCATCATCTATCCCATTATCTATTATTAATGCTGTGGTAACTGCAAAATACTAAAAAAAAACCCCAAAGCTGTATGATTAGCAGGTAACAATTCCACCCACTCCTTCACATTTGAGTTGGCAAATTTATTAGAGAGGAAGAGCCATCTCAACATCTTTGAGACCATATATTTTTAGAGAAGAAAGAAAAAAACTGTGACAAGGCAGATACTGGTTATTTTATGACTGCCATAGCCCTGAGCATTTTACTGGCAGCATTCAATTCAGTTAAACAATACAAATTATTTACTGTTGTTCTGGTATCATCTATACTAATTAGATCTAAACAAGCAAGCTGCTCTATGCAATTTAAAATTTTGTATCCTTCAGTGGCACAAGAATAGTACCATCACCTTGTACAGTCATCAAGGCCATAGATTGTTTCCATAAAGCACTGGAAGAGAGGAAATATCCACTGCTTGTTGCGAGGCAAAGCAATAAGCAGTGATGGAAGACTGTGTGGTTTTGTACTGACATTTTAACTCACATCCTCAATCAAAGATATAGTTAGTATAAATCAGAAGGCTCCTGGACCTGGACTTCATGAGAAAAAAGCTCATGTAAATTTCATGACTTGCCTTCTTTTGACTTTCACATGTCTGTATTCAGGAGGCTCTTCATCCTCATCTTCATCTTGGTCATGAAGCAGCAACTGCTTTTTTTCATTTGAATTCAAGCTACATGACTCCTGCATACCTAAAAAAAGATACATCGTCTTTTCTTTCTGCATAAATCAATTCCCTATCTTCCTGTCCCCAAAGTACCCCTGCAGCTACAGCTAGTTAGTGTGCCAAACACACATCTTTACCTGTCTTTGTTTGAGGGACAACATACTAATAAAGCTTCCAGTATTACACTGCAGTGTTAACAATCTTATGCAGGACCAACTTCAAATTATCTCATCTCTACAACAAAAATAAAATGCCTGCAAGGTACAAAATTTGAAACAGTTTCCTCCTTGTGTGTAAAATTGTGTTTCCATCTCATTAGCTATGCAAAGATATTCACACAGATTTAATAAGAGATTTAAACATGCCTCTCATTTCTTTTTCGAAAGGAGATTTTCTTTTCACCTCTCCCATTCTAGCTCTACTGTAGGATCAAGATGGGACCACACCTGCTGCTTTCTCCCTTAGAAAGTCACTAGCAGCAGACTCAAGAGTCTCAGCTGCAATCTCAAGACTAAGATAAATAATTAAATATGCACTAACAGTGATCTCTCACCAATTTCTGTAGTACATTTGAAGATTTATGAGTATATGTTCTGTTAAAATCACTTCTGTCTGAAGAACGCATTCAATATACAGGTTAGAGATGAGAAATCATCCAAGGAAGCAGAGGGAAGAAAAAGGAATCAAGTATGCAATCATTCCACAAAATACCTAATCGACTTTTAAAAAATGCCAAAATACAGACATGCCCTTGTTTCTTATATATAACCACCTACAGAATTCTGATAATCAACTTTATCTGATTTTGTATTACCTGACTTGTCAACACTTTTGTTTTGACAAGATGCTCTCCTTTTCCTGTTTCCTCCATCACAGGGCTCCTTCTGGCTTCCACTGTCAGATGAACTCTGTTCTTCAGGATCTTTGTGGGCTGCTGTTAGAGCAGCACTGCTCTCCTCCACTTTCTCCAAATTCAGATTTAAATTACAAATCCCAGAGATTATTTCACAGTGGGGCTCAGCACTTGAAGGGAGTGTTTCCTCACTTCTGGTGTCGGAGGGAGACTGCTCCAAGCTCAGCACTTCGCTGTGCTCAGGTCCTGGGCTAGCCAAGTCCATTTCTCTCGAAAGCCCAGTCTCCTGTGTAAGCCCATTAACTTCCACCTTGTCACCATGGGAGCTCTCAATAGTCCATCCTTGACTTGTCCAGTACTGAAACTGTTCCCAATAATACCAGTACAGTTCACTATAATGCTGATCCCATTCTTCCTTAGTATCTGGACTATTCCAAGGCTCAGAGGCTGTGATGCCCTCAGACGATGAGACCTCTTGGTGCTTTTCCAACCAACTTTGCCAAAGAAGGCCCTCTCCGTACTCGCTCCAGTACTTCTCCCATTTTTCCTTAAGTTCACTGGGTAAAGCCTCACTTGCAAGGCTTTCTGAACTTTGACAGTTCCCTTCAATTACAGCCTGAGGTTTGCTGCTCATCTCACATTGCTCTGCAGCTAGGGCCAGCTCACCAGAAGCAGATTGGATACAACCACCACAAGCTTCATCCTGGCATTCCTGCCCCATTTTATCATCGTGTTTTTGCTGTAACTCTTTTTTCTTCTTCTTCTTCTTTTTCATGATCTTAATGTTATTTTTCTTTCTATAATTTTCTGTTGCCTAAAAGATAATGAAAAAAATCACAGTTAGAAGTCCACAATGGATATACAGTCTTGTCCTCTCTCCGATCACATTTCTGTTTCCATTGGAATCCTCCCTCTCAGTGTAACCCTGCTGTCAGCTTTCTCCCCAAAAATGCTGTAGAGCTTCTGGGCCTGATAGGGCCCTGCCGTATAAACTTGACTGACACTTCTGAGGAAGTTGTGAGAAAGAGTTGTAAGGAAGTCTATAGAAACACACACACAGAAACCCACAATTACAGACAGAAGTGGGGCTGCTGACAGGGAAGTCATTAGTAGCTCAAGGAATCAGAAAGAAAGACATCAACAAGAAACACTATGAAATCCCAAAGGGAAGTTGGTCGGGAATTGAAGGGTCACAGGGTTGAGCTCTACAGAAAAACAGTATCTTGATAACATCAGGGAACTGTTTTACGGGGCTGTGGAGGCTGACCCTTACTTTCACCTGATATCTGCCTGACCAGCAAACACGGTTCAGTGTTTAGGGTAGTGAACATAATGCTCAAGCTCATAGAATGTTAAATCCTTGCTATCTTTGGGTGCTGTACACAAAAAAAGCATCATTTTATACTCAAAAACTCTGCAAATCCTGCAGGCGAATCTCTGTGTCTTGAAGACACTGACCCAAAAGAGGGGGGCAGTATCCTTTCCATCCCATGCTAATCTCCAAGTCGGCTAACAGAAATACAAGGAAACAACAACCTCCTACCCAAACAGGTGGCCCTTTCATTTGTGCAATACAATCATTTCACTTGTTACAACAAACTCAGCTACTACAGTTGTCTGGTGGAACAGAAGACAGAAACCTGTTTCTGAAAGGAACACTAAGGTAACTTGTTGGTTTTCACCAATTACAACTCCACTTGTTTCAGAGGGGCTTCCAGTGATGACAAAACTCACATGGGTAAAAGACTGTAAATGTACAGATATTACTCCAAATGCCCCATCAGCTGCAATCCTTAGTTTTGTTACACTGACAAAAGCATAATGTGGACTACAAAGAAGTTAGAACTGAAGAACAGGCATTGATTTTTCATCCACCTCCCTCATAATGCCATGTCAGTACACACAGTTCAAAGCACAATGCTTAGCAGTAATCTAATAAGAAAAGGTATTCTTTTCCCATTCAACTTATTAGCATATTACTACACAGCAACAAAAATTGCACATATACTTTGGGCCTGAAGTTGGATGCCTGTATGGTCTATTTACAAGTTACCAATTAAAATCACATACAAGTTTCTCCAATTTATTTACAAATTAATCAGGCCAGATCCCCCCAGTGCTCCGCACAAAAGTACTGCCTCACTGTTAGGGAGGTCTGTATTCCATAAAGTGGACACTGTGAATATTGCACTGTCTTTTTCTTATCCGTGAAAACTTCAGGCCCCTTCTAAAGCCCAAATGCTCCCTATGGGAAGCAGTGCACCAAAGCCTCACTCCTGCCTTTTGAAACAGCCTAGCTTTATCAGCTGCAAGGGGGATTTGAAAAACTAGCTTTTTACATTAGTATCAAAAGCTAAATGGTTAAAGCAGACAGTGCGAAAACGCACACTCAGACTGGAGCGTACTAGTTGTCCTGATGTGCAGCATCAGCTTTACCACAGCTATTTTAAATCAAGTCTCTCTAGTCACAAGCGTAATACAGATATATAAGCATAAAGCACAGCCTTGACCCTGTTTAGTCCAACTGGCAAGTGGGTTTTACAACCTGGACAGACCAAGGTGCTGTGTGCTGTTACCAGGATGCAACGAAGGCAGCTCAGATACATTTCCATGAACTGCCATCTCAGAAATAACTGAGAGGAGGCACGTCCCTAGATCTGGAAACACAACACAAACAGAGCAAATAAAGCAAGTACAGATTTACCAGAAAGTCCCTGTGGGTTGACTGCCCACCAAACTGAAGAGGCAATCCCATGCTCTTCATAAGCTCAGCTTCTGAGTCTAGTTCAACTTCTTCCAGGTCCAGGGCATGATTAGTATCCACCTTTAATCTCCCATTGGGACAATGGTTCTCCTCCTCAGATGCTTGTTCTTCCCCTGTTAACAAGTTATATTACATGAATATAATCTGGTTCTGACACCTCAGTGTCACAGCATGGCATACAAAAAATAGCAAAACTGCCTCTTATGCTTTCTTTCTCATTTAAAAATCTTCCTGATAAACACCTCAATTTCTGCATAACTACCAGCAGGAATCAAAATGTAACTCTGACAGCCAAAACACTGGACTGGGTCTGTCTGGAAAGGAGCTAACATTCTCCATAGCAGCCTCTATGGCATTGTGTTTGGGATTTGTGGCTGACACAGTGTGGAGAGCATACTGATATTTTGGCTGCTGCTGAGCAGTATTTGCACAGCCTCAAAACTTTCTCTTTGCCTGACTCTGCCCTCCCCAGCAAGCTTGCACTTCTAACAAATTGTTAAGCAACAACATAGGTATAGAAAATGAGAAATATTACTGAGAAAGTAGGAACTGCATATGAATGGAAATGATGAAATTAAAAGCTCTTGACTCAGTTGATAATACTGAAACATTCAAGATTTTTAGTTTTGTTGTTCAGGATACATTTACTGCCAAATTATCACATAACATGAGATCTTTCCATTTTTAACTGATTATTCTCATCGCAAGTCACTCACATAAGCACAAAAACAAGGTTTACAATCTCCTTCTTTCACTCCTCTTACGTTGCCTCCATCTATTCCGTTTTAATTAATCTGCTATTAATTATCAGCTTCTACTTCTGTTCAGACTTCCTTTCAAATCAAGCTATTACGCTGCTGGATCTACCAACACAGCAATGATAAAAACAGATACCAAAAGAATTATGCTCACGTAGGCAAACATGAGGAATTCAGGAGGATGGAGTAAGGGAGTGGAGTTGAATTTGTTAGAGTATGCACTATGATAATTCCTAGATTACAAGCATGCCAAGTGAGAGACTTACTTTTCTGGTCCTCCTCATATGATTCATTGTATATACACGAATCATAATGTTCCCCATCAGTGCTATTGCTTCTTCTCTACTTCTGGCTCAGCAGATTAACTAGCAACAGCTAATGTCCTCAGCTGGGGTAGAGACATCAGGAGACAAACATCTAGGACCCACAGAACCTCCACTATGCAATTAATTTTGAGTTAAGTCAAAATTATGATTTAAGACCAGGTGATATAATCTGTTCCATGCACCAGGTGAATATTATGTGAGGTGGTAAAGTCTATCTGGACAGGAATAAGCACTGCACTTGGTCTGACACAAACTTCTGCATCCAGACTATGGTAACCAGAAAGCTATGCAAGTGCTAAGTTATTATTCACATCTAACCCCATAGCAAAAGTACTGAAAAACAACACAGAAAGAGAGGACCTTTAACCACACATAACACACTTTAAGAATGACTGCACATCACAATGCATAGTACACTGTATTACCTTACCTGTACTGTCATTGTCATCTTTGACATAAAATCCTTTTAATCCCAGTTTATATAATTTTCGATCTCTGGAAAAATAAAGACGGACACAGATGTAGAAAGTCACCATTGAAACATTTTTTTTTTTACAGTAAAAACAATCATTCAGTGGAAAAAAACTCCCCAGGGATGCAATAAAATCCCTGTCTCTGGAGGTTTCAAGATGAGACTAGATGGGGTACTGAAACTCTTCTAGGCTCCGTTCCCATGAAAGGCTGGACCAAGTGACCTTTCCAGGTCCCCTCCCACACGGGCTGCCCTGTGACTCCAGACACGCGAAACAAATAAAAAGAAACAACATCTGGAAAAGGCAACGCTTTAATTAAAGCCTGACGGGAAAGCCCATAGGAGCGACGTTCAGAAAACGCTTCAGCTACGCGGAACACTCTGGAATTAAATTTTACGGTCCTCCTCTCGCTGAGAAACCGGTTGCTCCCCTCCGGATGGGGAGCGGGAAGCGGGCGGGAGGGCGCGGGCTCCGGCCAGCGCAATCGGCTCCTCTCACCCTTTTCTGCTGCCCCCCACCAGGGATAAACATGACCTATCGGGTCACACAGCCCTGCAAAAGCCCGCTCTGCCTGCAGCCCCTCGGCCGCAGCAGGGCGGCCCTTCCCGCCCGTCGCCACCGCGACCAGGACGCGCGGGGCCCGCCCGGCGCTACTCACTCGACGAAGGCGCGGGAGCAGAGGCAGAGGATGCCGCCGGCTGCCCCCGCCCGCAGCAGCAGCTCGGCCACCAGCCTGGGGCCTGGGTCCTGCACCATCCCTGCGGGAATCTCCGCCACCAGCCTGGGGCCCGGGTGCTGCACCATCCCTGCGGGAAGCTCCGCCACGCCAGGCCCGGCCCCGCCGCCGCCTTCCGGCGGAACTGCCGCCCGCGCCCGCCCCGCTGCGGCCGGAGGGCGCCTGGGGCTGCCTCAGTGTCTTGTGCTTTCAGTGACGCCCCACGAGCAGAATTAGCGTGTGCGTGGGGTTCGGAGCGGGTAGAAAGGAGCGGGAGAAAGGGCATCACAAGGAAAATCTGCGACCACAGATGCAGCAGCCAAAATCTCGTAAAGCCGGGAGTGGGAAACAGAAGTGGAAAGCCTGTGCAAGGCATTTTTGAAGTAGTGGCTGGAGCAGAATCACGGAATCGTAGAATAGTTTGGGTTGGAGAGGACCTTAAAATCACCTTGTACCAATCCCGCTGCCGTGGGCACGGACACCCGCCACTAAACCAGGTTGATCAAAACCCCATCCAGCTTGGTCTGGAACACCTCCAGGGTTGGGGCATCCACAGCTTCTCTGGGAAACCCCAGTGCCTCACCACCCTCACAGTAAAGAATTAACAGGAGGGCTTAAAACGGGGACAGGATGGGTAGAGGGAGTCAGAATGAAAATAAAGCCTGATGAGAAAAGGGGCTTGGGAGGAGGCAGGGTGAGGCAGGAAGGTCGGAATGAGGCTCTGGAAGCAGAGAATGGGTGGGGAGGGAGGAAACCACTGGGAAGCAGCCATGTGTGATAGGGTACAGTGATACAGATAATCATGTTTTGCTCACAGATTTCTTTACTGTGGGGTCTTGCTTCAGGCAATAGATCAAGATATAACCTGGGAAAATACCATTGTACCATGAGAGACCTGACGACTTGAGGGAGTTGGAGGGTGTTTAGGATAGGAGGTTAATTGGAGACAAGGGAAGGTGCAGTGATGAGCAGACCACAGGATCCTGCCCTGTAGAATCAGATTCTATCCTTTTCTCTGCTGTAGAGAATTTATTAGGGTGGTGCACTAGGTTTGAGAGATTCCCTGCATAAAACACTGAGCAATGGACTGTTCAGCTCTGCTGAGATTACTCAGAGTTTATCCATAAAATGCATGAAATTCCTGTCTCTAAAGACCATTATAAAGCATGCCTTGACACCACTGGGACAGGGTTTCTCAGATAAAATTTATGGGCTTTGGGATCTCTTCTTACCTGCTAGCCTGCCTAATGGACACTGAAAGAGTATGGGAAAGAAATGTATCATTCATATATCCCCTACTTTTAGGCCCTGTCCTGATTTCGACCAGGACAGGGTTAAGTTTTTGCAGTAGCACTAAAATGGAAAATATCATCCCTAAACCACAACAGGCCCTCTGGAATGTGTCTGTTTTTGACAAGCTGGGATACTGGGCTTTATGTTACCTGCATTCAATGCATGATGAGCTGTGCAGTTTGTCTGCTATGCTGTCTCATGCCGTTTGCATCAGCGTATTTTAGGTAACATGGCTGTACGGCCTCATGAGGGTGCAAGATGTCCTCAGGATTTATAAGACATTTCATATAGAAAATATGCAAAGAGGATTTTGGAGGCAAAAGGATGTTCAGGTGACAGTAGCACAACTACAACAAATTCCATCCACTTACAAAAAGAAATCTTAAAATTAGTTGTATCCTGAATCACACACCATCTTGCATTTGATATAAACAAAAATATTAAATGCCAACATTAGTCTAGGCTTGAATATGTCTATCACTACAGTAATTAAATACTTTAGAAATGCAGGGGAAGATTGCACCAGTTCTAGCATTCATGTGGGTATAACTGCATCTGCAATTAGGATGATACATCACCTTCATGTTTCAAAACTGAAGATGCAGTAAAATGAAAACCTTTCAACACAAATTGTTTGGCAACAGCCAAATGCTGTGCATAAAAGTTGAATTGTGAATTGCAAAATATTTTGAGAATTATGATACTCCTCTTCTTAAGGAAGCAATGCTACATTTTTAGTGAAATGCAGAGAATACTGTTGTATAAGAACAAGATGCCTCTTCTTTTATAATATTGCAGCCCAATATCCTGCAGCCCGCAGGAGCAGCCACCATCAGGTGGCTAGATGTATGTGGGAATGCCTCCTCATACTCTCCTATTCCCCAGCCACCTGCAGCTGATGGCATATGTTTTCCGCCTGTTTAGTAAGACAGTGAATTTCTTTTTGTGATACTTGTCCAGTTTACCCCCCAGCTGTTGCATAAGAAGTAACCTTTTTCACTTTGAACATGACTTCTCCCAGCTTCAAATGATGCTTCCCTTATAAGAAGAATAAGTGAGCAATTGATCCATACTAAGCTATTGTGCTAATGGATTTTATAGATGTCAGTCATATTCCTTATAATCCCTTCCAAGCTGACATGCCCTGGCATATCCAATGTCCCTCCTCTGGGAGCTGGTCTGTACCTCTAGTTTTCCTCATTAGTCTCTTTTCTAGCTGTATGAAATCCTACTAGAGATGCCCCTTTGGACCACAACTGCTCTGATAGGTCTGACTTGGCAGGGCAATTCAATTGGGGTGTGATTTCTAGCACAGGTGACTTTAAAATGTTACACTTAAACTAGCGAAAAGCTGCTTGTAACAACACTTGTTTCACTTTAGGTTGCACTAGCAAATAGCATGCTTAAATTAAAGTAAAATAAGCCATCCTTAAAAAATTTCCACTGATGAGATACTACTGATTTCAAAAGTTGTATGTAATGAAACTAGTAAAAATTTGCTCTTGACAAGAAGCCTGTCTTACAGGAAAACAATGGACTGCTTCACACTGAGTTGGTACAGGGTTGGTGTGTCCTTCCACTAGAACTAGACCTAATTTACTTGAGCCACACAGATGACACCAAAGTGACCTGCATTGCTGTAGCCTGTTCCCTAGGCTACCTGCCCTTCTCTGCCCACCCTTGCTTTCCTCTGGTGCATCCTATTCTGAAATGCTTCTTCTCCACTCCCTCACCTCTTTCTGTTTCTTGCTCCTTGCTCTCACATGCAGTCATAGGGCTCATCTTCAAAGCTCTTCTTGGACCTAACTGTTGTTAATTCTTTTAATATATCGTAGGTGATAGTGAAGAACTCCCCTTTGCAGTGATCTTGGCTTTGCAGCTTTCATCTCTGCTTCTCAGAAGGTGACCTTGCCTCCCAACTGGCTTTAAAGCTTTTCATTATTTCCTTTTTAAATCCCTTTTCAAAGCTAACTTCCGTAACAAATACTGACCAAACAATGATAATATGAAGGATACTGGGAATAACATCCTTAGCTATTAAAAATAAAACAAAAGCAAATACATGCAATGTTTATAAAACAGAACATATTCTCATGGTAACTCTTCCCTGCACATGTAATTCTGAGCTCCATCCTTACATTCACATCTCCATTACCATGTAAGGATAGTGCTGGACAAGTAAGGCAAGTATTTCTAAGTCAAAATGAAGCTTAATTTATGTCTGTGTAGGTACTCATAGAAAAGAACCTTCACTGTTTCCTTGAAGGAAATTATTGGATTAGATGTATATCTGAATATAATAAAAAAATCAAATAGTTTATCAACATCTCCCTTTATAAACAGATGATAAGATTAAGAGATTAAGAACAGTATTTAAACAGAGCAAAATTTTCAAATTTACATGCTACTACAGAGAGGTAATTCAATCACCTTTATGTAGTGGATAAGCTGAGAGAAATATCTGTTTAATCCAATGCATTGCATTCTCTCTTAGCAGGAAGGGATAGGTAGGCCTGAATTCCCTACATGAGAACCTCTAATCTCTGTAATTCATATATTGAAAGAATTGATTCATCTGAAGTATCTGGACAACTTTCTGCAACCTGTGCCCTGGTTCTGGCCGATCAAAATGCCAGTTATAATGGCCTTTGTACTTGAGTTTCTTTTTCCTGGTGCTCTGCACCTTTTCAATCTTTAGCATCACACTTAAAGAGAAAGATGGCTTGAAGGGCCATTATTCCAATGAACGATGGAGCACAAGGTGGCAAATAGTGACATCTGTGGAGCTTGTATAGAAGATTATGGCAAGCTAAGTGAGGGTTTTTTGTTTTAGCTTAAAATAGCTTCTAATAAGGAGAAGATGGAGGAAGTGTCACTTGAGTTGCAGATGTACACAGAAGGACATACAATTGGATTAAGTTTCAGAGACACTTCAGTCCTCTCCAGAGGTATTGGCCAATGTGCAAATGACCAAATACTCAAATACTATTCATCACTTGGAGAATTAGAGGTCTCACAGTAATATATCCTTTACACTTTTTCTGGTAAAGATGAGAGTCCACTAAGCAAATGCAAATCACAAGATCAGAGTAGTCTGACATATGATTTTGTGACCGTCTGTGAGAGAAGGGTTATTTTATTGTGTCAAAGTCCCCTTTAACACTTAGATATGACTGATATGGCACATGAGAAAGTAATTTTATGTGGCAGTATTATCTCAGTGGGAATTAAACTCATCCTCCTGAAAACTTTGCACTTCTAATTCTTGTTCAACTTTTGCTTTTATTTTGAAATACATGGAATCATTTAGGTTGGAAAGGACCTCTAATATCATTGAGCCCAACTCTTAACCTAACACTGCCAAGGCCACCACTAAACCATGTCCTATGTGCCACTTCTGCAGGTCTTTGAAATACCTCCAGGGATGGTGACTCAACCACTTCTCTGGGAAGCCTGTTCCAATGTTTGGCAACCCTTTCCATGAAGAAATTTTTCCTAATATCTAACCTAAACCTCTCCTGGTGCAACTTGAGGCCATTTCCTCATGAAGGAAATCCCAACTGGAATATGAAGCCATCCCAGATAGATTGGGTATTATTTTTAAATGGTGGATGAGCCAAGCAAATGTTTATAAAGACAGAGCAAACTTGGTATCCAGACTGGTTATTTAAGTCTGTTACTTACTATAAAGGGCATTTTTAATCTCCTAATTGCCTTCTTAAAGGCACCTTAAGTCTCAGCCTTCTAGTAATGGGCAGAATCCTCTAATTACATTATAGCTGTACTAAGATTGTGCCGTTAGCCAAATCTGTGGTAGATGCAGGTTCTTGTAATCATTGTGGTTGCCGTAGCTGTGATGGGTT
The DNA here is from genome assembly GCA_013397795.1 of Orthonyx spaldingii. Classification (NCBI taxonomy): domain Eukaryota; kingdom Metazoa; phylum Chordata; class Aves; order Passeriformes; family Orthonychidae; genus Orthonyx; species Orthonyx spaldingii. The sequence goes on from VZTJ01006619.1 coordinate 289,227, forward strand.
GTTTAGTATTTGCAATTACAGTGAAACAATAATACTGTTAAACAGCAATTACTTCACTTTCTCAGAGCAAAGCAGAACTGTTTAAGAGAAAATCTATTGGAAAACAGTAATAAAGGGTACTTCAGCCACATCTCCACATTCTGTGATTCTAGGACAGAATATGAATTTTAATTGCTCTCATATGTATGAAGTGAAGAGCTCTGGGTTTCTTTGTCATAGTTTTGTTTGCTTTTGTTTTGTTTTTTAATGTCATGCGTTTTTTGGGTTTGGGGCTTTTTGTTTGTTTTGTTGTTGTTGTTGTTTTGTGGGTTTGTTTGGTTTGGTTTGGTTTGTTCTAGTGATGTTTTTCTTTTTCTTTTTCTGCATAAACCAGGTCAAATAAGCATATGTGACATTTTGCCAGAGTGGAGAAATTGCCACAGAATAGATGACTGGTTTGATGCAGCACTGGGGAGGCCCACTGGTTGTTGCTGACATCTTTAATTCCTACATAAAGAATCTTCTAGCTCACACTTGGATGCAAAAGCAAGAAAGACTAAAAAGCTAACAGATAACTTTTTAAATGCTTGTACTGTGGATTTGATTGTCCCTGTTCCATATGTCTTCATAGCCCAAATGAACAGTTTATGGTGCCTGCTGCTATCAAAGCACCTTTCAATCATGTGGGAACTGTAATACTGTAATTAATTGGAGCAGTACCTGTTTGGTCTTGCCAGTTATCAGACACTGCTAATTTAATACTTCTGTTTCTGCCCAGTGTAGTGTTTGGTTTAACTTTTTTTTTTTTTTTTTTTGGTACAGTGGTAAATGCAGTTAAATCATATCCCGTTCCATAGCTCTAGATAATGGGCCAGATCATTTATTTTACAAATGGCCACTATTCATTTGCACCTTTGGAAGTGCTGCTGATGTAGCTACACTTTAGCTACATTTTCCTTTTCAATGCTTTTATGGAACCAGAAACGTTTTTTCTTTCTGCTCTTCCTGCACTCTCTCAGCTCATCAGTTATTTTTAATTTCTTTAGTTATAGCATGACAACTATGAGAAATTAGAGACTGTTCATCTGGGAGGTATTTCCCCAGGTTCAGCAACTGGGCTGCAGGTAACACTGATGCATGTGAGGGGAGACTACCTATTGAAACATAATTTGAAAATAAGAAATTTCCTTTCTGTAATACAAGCTCATACTAAGATGACCACATAAAGAGAGCAATGGCACAGGAAAGCACAGAAATGCAGCCAGCAGCAACTGTCTTTGAGGTAATTAGAGCATCAAGAAGAAGCATGTTAACTTCTAACTACATTTCTGCTAGGAAATGAAATAGTCAATCATCTGAGTTAAAGACCTATTGTAACTTGAGTGCAATTCAGGGATACTTAAGCTAATTGCTCATTGTGTTTTTAATAGCCTATGACTTTTTTAACACCAGGGAGTGCAGCAGGGAAGACTTGTTTCACTTAAGTGGTTTAACTCAGATCAGGATCTAAGTGGTTTAGTGATTTAATGACACATAATTAGCTGACACTCTGTGAACTTCTACTTCTGGATCAATATCAACAGGCCGACAGATAACCCAGAGTGCAGAACACTTGCAGGATGCTAAAAAGCACCTATAAATTGCTAAACTCCCTAATCCCCACCATTTCTAGTCCCACAGGAGCACACTTAGATATGCACACCACTGTCCTGTGGGACAGTGGGTGACAAGTGCACCCCTCTCCTTTGACCATGCATGTTCTCCTGCTGGAGAGGGGGTTGCTCTGTGTTTGTGTGTATCAGTGCAGCTCCTTACTAGTCCATGTGCTGGCAAGAAGGCACAAGGCACTCCATGGGCTCTGAGCTGTGGGCTCTTCTGCTGTTGCACCCCATCCTGGGAAGATACAGGTAATGATGGTAGCAGAGTGACTCCTGGCAGCAGCTGAAGCACGGACCAAACTGCTATGCTGAGTGCCTTCCACTGCCACATCTCACCCCACAGTCACAAGTTTCCTTCCACCTTTTACACTACTCAAGATGACTCTTTTCTCAAAAGCCTGTTGGTAAAACCCTGGTTGCTGCTTAATCCAATGGATCCCTATTGTAAGCAAACCTTGTCATTATTCATGTCCTGTTTTGGGGTAGCCTTCTCTCAGATCAGGCAGTTTTGGGTGTCCCATTTTTACATGCTGTTTCCACTCTCATATAATGAGTCACTATTTAAGACAGGTCCATCAGGAGGTTTTCTTACCTTGAAACTCAACTGGTATAAAATTACTATTGTAACATTTTATGTTTTTGACAGGTGAGGAACTTCGTGGGGGTGGCAGAAACACCAGATGGTCTATCACTCACCGTGGAGATATCCTTGGTGACTCCTCCTACTTCATTGCTGGTTTACCCAGTGTGAGGCGCAGGCTCTGTCACTCCATAGCTGGTCATCTCACAGTTAAAATGCCAGGGAAATATTCTCATTGTATGAGATTATGCTAAGCAAGAAGTATTTTAGATTAAAATATTGTTATGAAACTCACAGATAAATATGTACCTACAGGAATTCTGGTAAGAAAAGAGTGACATAAAGCGACAAACCAAAGGGGGTGTTATCTCAGTCTCTTTAGCCATGACCAACTGTAGCTAACCAAGACTGAGAAAAGAAAAAAAGAATAAACCATGTATGCTATGGTAGTTCCCCTGATAAACTTGAATTATATATGTTCTGAAACCAGGCCACCAGCCCAGAGACAGGCTGGACAGAGAGGTCCCATCAGATTCCCCTGTGCTGCTTTCCTGAACTTTGCACCAGATAGTGGAAGAGCCCAGAGTGGAGGATGGAAAGATCTGTGCAGAAACTACCTCAACACAGGGTATTACCAGCCTTGAAGGGGGAACATCTCCTGTCCGGCCTCTTCACCTCTCCCTTCCTTCTGAGGCTCAGCTTCAAGGTACGAGCGGGCTCTGAGAGAGGGATGGGCATGGGAGGATTTCTGGAAAAAGCGAGGGGCCGTGGTGCTTGGGCACACAACAGACAGCTTCAAATGCATAAATAAGGAACTTTAAAGCAGAGGAAAGGCCTGACACAAAATCAGGATCTTTCACACTGTGTGCAAGTACCATGGGATGGTCTGGGCAAGGTATCGTTTGAATGTATGGTGTCAGATAAAGCGAGTGACATCTTTATGAGTCAGGGAAGCGCAATAGGTGATATAAAAGCCTGCAAGTGACATCCTGCTAATCTTCAGGGATTCCTATGTAAGTGATGAGAGATTAGACCACCAAACTGATTTTTAAAGCAAAAATAAATCAGACATGAGCAGACTATTCTGGAAACGCCACCCGTGCAGCATTCCAATTGATTTTGCAACACGTCTTGTAGTGCTAAGACCAGAATAAGAAGAGATATAAAGCTGACATCAGATACACAGCATAGCAGTTCATGAATTTTTTTTCCTTTCAGAGCAGTTCTGTGCATACAAGTGCTTCACTTTCAGCACTTAAAGAAAAATCCTAGTAAGTGATTTTTCACTGTGCAGTTCACTCAGCTCCCTTGCTGTTGTCAATGGGATTAGGGCTGTCTGTACTAGAGCACGGGTAGCTTGTGAGACTCTGCAAGCAGGGGGGGCTTTGCCAATGACTTTCAAAGGTCTTTTCGGATAGTGGAATAATATTGGGTGTTACTACCGTGACTGCAGGGAAATGATCATAGTTTCTGCTGCTTACCTGTTCCCAGTAGGATTCATTTACCCCAGCTCCTTTTACCTGTCAAATCCTTAGCCATGTTCTTTTATTGCCTCTCACTTTCTTTTTTTTTTTCACCTAACACTTCTTCATACCTGTGCCTTAGCACAGTAAATCCTACTATTTATTAGTGACATTCTTAGCTGTAATCTCTGTTAGCAGCCCTGGCCTCCTTCCCAGAATACTTTTGACTTCATTCATTTTGAAAAAGCACTTGCAGAACTGTGCAGCTTTGAACTTGGTGTTCAGAAGTTGAAAACAAAGAAAGAGCCTACAGTGCAGTCGGCTGTAATCTGCTGCATGACAAGCTTCTTCAGAACACCCCTTTGGTTTTGTTAGCAGAATGCCTTTAAAATAATTTTGACTAGGAATTTCCAAATTAATATTAGTGCAGTTTTATAGTAACATATGTATTTTCTACTTGTTTTAAATGACAGCAGGTCAGAAAACAGACTTTCATTTTCCAAAGAACAACCATGGAAATGTTCTTTCAAATCACTGGTATTTAAACTGTTAAGCAATATGTAATGACTGATTACAACTTGTTTTAAAATAGCGTTGTTATTTAAGAATTAAAACATTTCCTGATCTTTATGGTTGTTTTTTACTAGGAATTAAATAGGAAGAGATGGTATCATGTAACAGATTCTTTTATACAAAAGGAAAGGGACTGTCCAGTATCATCTAGTTATTATATCTCCTTCCAAGGGAAATGTATGTTAGGTGTTGTTCTGTAAAAATTATTTCTTTGAGCTGGCTGAAGTCTCTGCAGCTGTGGTATGTTGCTAAAATGTCACCAAATACAGGAAGATGTAACAATCCAAGGCAGTCTGTAACTGTTCACAGGTCTTTGTAAGCTTCAGAAGAGGCTGCAAAAGTCTGAGAATTCTTGAGTTTTTGAGCTGAAAATGGAACTGCAATCTTGCATGAGGCTTTCAGTCACAATGCTACATAGAAAACAAACAAAAGGACTTTCCATAGGTAAATTGCCTTTTTTGCCATTTTTCTTAATAAAGAATTTTCAATTTGTGTGTGTGTTTTGCTTTTAGAATTGCTGCTTTATTAGGAGTCTTCCTGTACTTCTACATTTCTGAATGAAATGTAAATATTTTATCACCTTCCTCTATGGATATGCATGTGCAATGCATCTTTCTTTTTAATACTGATGACCAAAAGAAAAAAATCCATGAATTTTAATTCCTCTAACAGGAAGTAGCTCCCTGCACTTGATTGTATTGTATGCAGAAATGCTATGTTGTGCATAAAACAAGAAAGAAATAAAGTCTCAGGTGCAGATTTCTTAAGCAGCTTCTTTGCAAAGTGTAATGAAAAGTTTGATCACAAAAATGCATGACTCTATCAATAGAACAATCTCTTGTGCTCAGCCTGTGACAATTTCCTATTCATCTTCTCAGTTTTCTGACTTCAGAATTATTCTTTCTTGGTTCATGTGCTTGTTTATTTTGGTTTTATTTTTAAGTGTGAATTTAAATTCCAGATGATAGCATGGTACATATATTCATGTATTCATAAGTTACACAAACTGGTGCTAAAAAAGCTGTTATTGAATTGGCTTGTAATAACTACACAAGTGTCACAGGAGCACTATAATCAACAAATTTTAGGCCTCTGTAATAAAATGAACACTACACATGCAAAGCACGCCATATGCTATGCTCTTGGTTTTTCTTCACAGAATTTTGACCACATTAGCATTCTAAAATATTTGAATGCCAAGACTCAGTGATAATTGTGAAAATATTTAATTCTTGACTGCCCACTGAATCTTGACTAATGCGTATTTTCAGTTACTGTGTCCTCAGCATGCTATAAGGAGTTACGCTGTAGGATGCCTTGCCTGGAGCTATGATTTGAAGTTTTGCATTCTGAGCACTTGACCATTTATGAACAGCATGATGCAGAAATCACACTGGAAGGACCTTTGCTTATTGCTTATTACCAGGATGCTGTTCTTATAGATTGTGGTTGATCTCTGCATTAACACAGCCTGCCTCTGCCACTCAGCAACTGATCACTTTATCAGCAAGATACTAGGTAAATACTTCTGTGGTAAATAAGAGGTTTAGAGCCTAAATTTGTAATCAAAATTCAGACATAAGCTTTCATACCACAATATGCAGAATGGATTTCTTGTTTTTCTGTTCAGTATTTCATTTATGCTCAATTCAGACACAGACTTGTCAGCTGGAAGAAATAATTACTTAATTATTTTTACAATCATTTGATGTCAGATTTGCAAGCAAAAGCGTGCACCATTTTAAATAACCTTTTACATCAGTGTAACAAATGGATTTCATATACAGTAATTAAATCATGCTACACTGCTGTGTAGAAGTAGAAAAGGCAAATACAGGTTTTAAGAACTGTGCAAAGGAAAAGGAGATAGCATAGCTTTGACAGAAGCAAGAGGAATTCCGAGACAACTTACTCAGAGTGACCCAGACAGGAGATGTAACTCAGCCCAAGGATTCAGGTTGAGGCTCTCTGCAACTTCGAGTCCGGTTTGGTGCATTTCATTGGTGATTTAGAGCTTTGAGAAGATTATTTTTGAGCTGCAAGACAGTACCTGAGCAATAACCATGTAAGATAAGTAATGAGACAGGCAACGTGTAATTATTAAGGTGGTAATTTCTAGTAACTGACTGACAGAAAATAACAAGAAAAAAAATAGGGAATTGAAAGAAAATGGTGAGTAATATTGTTGTATGGTAGTCCCAGCTATTCATGCTTTTTGTTACCTAATAAGTAATTTCTGGGTAATTTTTGATCTGTATATATACTCTTCCTAAAATCTCTCTGTAAGCAATGAAATATGACCAGACCTGAAGGGTGAGAGTTAGTGAAGGTCTCTATATAATCTGCTATATGTACATGAGACAGTCTCTCATCCATCTGAGTGGCTGCATTGGTTGGAAAGCTGTGTGAATTCTGCCTTCTGCTTTGTGATTCCTCAAGAGAGCAAAACAGACTTCTCTTTTACAGCATGAGCATATGTCTGCATGACATATGTATTTGCCCTTTGCAAACAGATGTCATCTTAGAACCATGCCATGCCTCTACATGGCATGTAGATCTAAAACCTGTGGGTTTAAGATCCTGTGAGCCCGCTTTTCTGTAGAACTATGGGGGACTTTTTTTATTTTTGCAAATAAACCAGGTTTACACTGCAAATTTTTGGCACTGTCCCACTAATCTGCATCAATTTTTTATGTTTGATTCTTTATCAACCTGCTTATCAGGTATGTGATTGGACTGCTATTTCAGGATAAGGCACAAATAATCTAGTAATAATTAATTTTATATGCATCTACATCTCAGATTGTTACAACTGACATGTCCATTGTTTCTATAGTTCTGCCCTCTGTTACCAGAACTGGGGTTTTTTTGAGCTTTTTTCCCCTTCTTTTTCCATTCTTCTATGAATATATCTCAAGTAGTTTAGTATATAATGCTTATAGTATACAGCTATCAACTATAGCTCTTTTACGTATATAGTATTATATTATAGATTCACTCTGGTTCAGTCAATATCTCTAAAAAGTAGACCAAGTTATGTTATCATACACACAAAGATGTTCTTTAATACCAGGAAGGGAAATAGTACGTATTAACATCTAGCAAGTGCATCCAGAAGAGGGCACAAACAATGTTTTTTCTTAAGAATATTCTGTACTCCAGTAAACCAGAAATTCCAGTTAGCCCAATATGCTCTGAGAGAGGCAATAGCAGATGCTATTCAGGAAGACCATATGAGTCTGGCAATTTTCTCTTTTACCTGTGTGTTTCTGCAACATGCAGAAATATTAGGAGTGCTAGAGCGTACATTTCTGCCTGTTCTGTTTAAGGACCAGTTATTCATGACTTTGTCTAAACCCTTTTTGAACTCATTGATAACCTCTGCCTTTATGAGCTTCTTTGGTAGGGAATTCCAGAAGTCCGGTGTCTGCTCTGTAATCAAGTATTTCCTTTTATCTTTGTTTAAACTAATCTCCTACTAGTTTCATTGAGCTTGCCTTAGTTCCAGTGCTGTGGGTGTTGATGAAGAGTTCTCTGTTCACCTTTCCTGCTGCCTTTATGACACTATAAGCCCCAACCACATTCCTCTCTGCCTTCTCCTCTGAAACAGTACTCTGACTTTTTTTGTCCTCTCAAAAGATAGATATTTCATTCTCTTAATCATTTTAGTTGCCTTTCCCTATACCCTTTCTAACTTCACTATGCCCTTGTGAAATAGTGACTACCTGGACTACAAAAATTTCTCAAGATTTGGGTACACCACACTTTCGCACTGACACAATATGACACTATTTGCCTTGTTGTCTGATTTCCAGTAAACATTCAGCTAATGACTTCAAACACATAGATTATTATTGTTATTATCATTACCATCAATGATAATGCCAGGATCTCTTTTTTGAATTATGAGTCAAATGTAACTTCCTTCAAAAGGTACTTTGCAGCTGGTCATGAACAACTTTCAATTGTTGTAATTTATCAATTAAATGAACTGTGTGGATACTTAATCTCTGTGAATTATTCAAGGAACTGGCTCTAGAACTGATTTTGAACTGCTTTGTTCAAAAATTTTGAGAAATTAGTATAGAGAATAAAATAAAACAGGACAAATGTTGCCAGAAGTAAAAGCACCTCCCTAAAGACATTTCAAAATTCCATTGACAGATAGGAACCTTGATACTATAAATGTGTGCATTCTAAGTTGTTAGCAGGAGGCTGGTCTCTTAGGGATAAACACTGCTAAATTTCAAGATAATATGGTGCAGAATGATGGTCTCATTGCACCTCCAGGTGGGAGCACCAGGATAAACACAGTCCCAGAGAGCTGTGCCTCCAAGAAAAGCCGTTCCCTTAGAATCTTACTATTAAGATGAAACTCCATTAAAACTGGAGGAGGTAGGTATGCATAGCTGGTCATATCCTGTCTTGGCAATCAGATCTAATTTTAACTTAATGTTGTTGTGCTGTGGTTACCTAATTAATTCTAATCAGTCTAACATTGCACCCTGTAGCCACTTCTGCCAGAGGTAAGTCCAGCATTTCTACACTTTTTGCTCACAGCTATTTCCTTTGGTTTTCTCTACTTTAACCTTGCCTTGTGACCTAACTTAGGTAGAAACAATACGTAGTGCAATTTGCCCTACTAAAATGTCTATTTCTGTTACCACTTGCCCTGCTGCTTTCTCTGAGAATGCCTTCCACTTTCTCTCTGGATGAAGTGCAGACCTTTTTGTCATCATCTCGTACTTAGCATAACTGGGTTCACAGTTCTGTGCTTTTAGATACTTATTAGGTCTTCCACCAGGGATAAAACAGACCTTGAAGAAGAGAGGAAAGAGGGGGAGAGAGCACAGAACACACCACTGGAGAGCAGGATCAGGTATGAGTGGAAAAGTTGCTGGGAAAGGATCAGGTGAGCTTTTATCTTGTTTTCAAGAAAAATGTTATAACCAAATATTGACCAAGTTGCCCCAGAATCTGCCCTGAGATATACAGGTATACAGGCAGATTGATAACAAAAATCCACCAGCAATGTACAGGTCAAAGTAAATGTTACAGCTAGATTGGTTATCACCAGAGACGCTGAGATAAAACAGAAAGAAGGGCGAGGAATTGAATTTCATCTCTTTACAGTATATGACCCTTTGACCTAGATAAAATAAAAGAAAAAAGACCCTATCACATAGAAGGTTAAGCATGAAGGAGATTTGTTTAAGTTAAAGCGCAATGTTGTCGCAAGATAAAACGCTTATCTTGGTAATACGTACATGTAAATTGGAAACTGTATCGGAAGACATGGTTCTGGAATAATGTCCTGAATGTGAAAAACCTAAAGGGCTTTAAAACTGAGTTTGAAACATTTTGGAAAGATTATATAGAAAATTCTCAGGGAGAAAATTAAGTTCTTATATATAGCATGTGTTACTACCTCTGAAAGGGTAAGGAAAAGAGACTTTTATTTATGTTTGTGTAAGAGAATTCAAACATTATATTGATCTATGTGTCAGTTTCTCCTGCTTTTCTTTGGAGTAGAACAGGAGGTTCTTCCTGCCTCTTTCCAGATCTTTCCACATCTTTCCTAGCCCTGGGCTTACAGGACAAAATGTCTTTGTGTTTCTATTGACATTAAAACTGCCAGGTGTATTTCTAATGTATTATACCTCCTTATACATTCAGCATTAACCTCTTTGGCCAGAATTGCAGCCAACAGAGAATCTTTCCTTAAGTCAGTCTGGCAGGGACAATAGGTTTTTCCCACCATCTGTGAGTTTTCTTTAAGAAATTCCTTCTTGTTGCAGGTAAGTCTGTCATTGACAACTCCCTTAATCCGTCCTGTTCTAGTCCTGTGACACTTAATTGCTATGGCTCTTGACATCTTATTAAAATTCTTAAGCTAACTGATGTGGAAGCATCATGTACCATTGTAAGTGGAGTAGATGCTTTATGGGCATCTTCAGTAGCTGTTTGCCTGTTCCAGAGATTTCTGGAGACTGGATTCATACAGATCTTTTCCGTTCTGTGTTTTTATATTGCAAATGGGAATTGAGTAGCTAGCTCCTGTTAGAGTTATTCTGCACACTGATGGCTTTTTTCCCCCTGGAAAGTACAATTTTCATCTCTGCTAAACACCATGGAAATGAAACAGAAAGACAGCAATATTTATCCCACCTCATTTTATGTGTTTAGATTTGTTTGATCCAGTTCTCCTTGACAAAACAGACTGAGAAAACTTAATCACTGGGAAGGCTTGAGGGAGATGTTGCAACAAAGCAAGTTTGATTTGGACATACAGCCTACCTTTCTGACCATCTTTCATTTCTCAAGAAGGATGTCACCTAGTGAACCAACCATGGTTGATTACTGACTCACCTCCTGCTTGAATTAGCTACCAGTATCCACAAGGCTGTGAACTGCTATTCTGAATCCCTCAAAACATGTGTACAATCAAATGGGAGATATTTGAAAACAGAATTAGGAGCAGTTAATTTGGTGGTTAGCCAGAACAGATAATGGATTTTAAAAGGAGGTTGATATTTTGAGGAGTAAAAGAAGTAGAGATGTAGTTACAGTGTATTGCTGTTGTACTTATTTGATCCCTCTAGCTTTTCAACTCTTCAATACAGATAAAATTCTGGTGTTTTTTTTTAAAATAAACTACGTGGTTTGGCTAAATTTCAGAGTTTGAATAAGAAATGTTACAGTGCTAAGGTCTGGGGCTGTCAAAGAGATGCATACTCTGGACTAGCTGTAAAATATTTTTCTCATCTGAATAAGATTGGATGAGATAAAAGCATTCCATCAGAGACATTACTGCTCTTGCCTGGATAAAGAAAATCTCTAGCTGTAGTTCTGGATTTCTGTTCTCCGTGGCAAGGGTGACCATAGGTCCCCTGTGGACAGGAGGCATTGGACTATGAAGTACTTCTGAGGAATCAGACATCCTCGTGTCTCTTGCAGTTTCTCTACAAACCAAGGAATAGTATAAAAAGAAGACCACTGAGGAGGAGCCACCCAGCTTACATATATTCTTTGAGCAGGAAAAAAATCAACCAGATGAAATTTTTTGCCAAAGGTTAAAAATCCCACTTTTTTTTTTGGTTTTGTTTTTAAGGATTTTTTTGCTAGTTTTTGTTCTGTTTGCATTTATTTGTTCAAAATTCTACTGTGGTTTGTTCATATGGCAGATAAAGTGACTCTTTTCTTTACTCTTGAGTAAGTTGTCTGTGTTTGCTTTTATTTAGCAATTAATCTTCAATGTTATTTAATGAGAAGAAAAATGACAAAAAATACTTAACATTAAATTCATTATCTTAAGTTACAAGGAAGAGACAATTAAAAATTTGAAACAGTGTTCTTCAGGCAGGAAAGCAAAAGAAAGTGGAGCTGTATATGAAAACTTCACATTATAACAGTATAGAAATTATGATTACAGAACTTAAAAGATAATTTCAGTAGAAATTAATCTTATTCCTGTCCTTAACTGCTGAAGAAAAAATAATAGTGTTAGAAGTGAGGATGTGAATTTACAGAAATTAAAAAAGAAAAAGGAGACATTCTAGAATTGCATTTTATTAAAACCAGTTAACAATGCATTCCAAATTTAATTTGTGAAAATATAGGGAACTGTGTTCACACTTCTGATAAGAAATTACATGTTGGAGAAGAAATATCCATGCAAAGTGCAACCATTCACTTGGTTTCTCTTCTACTGGCATATCAAAAGAAGTGTAAGGTCAGTCCATCAGTTTTTCTTTATCAAGACCCTTGCTTCAGAAACTGCCATGATCTCAAGATGGTCTCAAAAATCTCATGATGGTCTCAAAAATATTTTACGCGATAGTGGATTAAAAGTAATATTGTAGCCTTCCACAAAATATATTTGCAGATCTATTCTCTTAGAGAGCATATGTTCTCCCTTTTGCAAAGTCTAATGCCACTTACCTTCTGGAGCAATTTTTACTTCCTAGGAATGCAAGGACTGAGATCAGTGTCTTAACTCATAGCAGAGCTGCATGAAGGTCCATTAAGGCCTCCATGGAGGCTTCATGAACCTGCACCTCATGAAGTCAATACTATCTATCCAAAATGCCTTAGCCAAAACAGTTAAAAAGCACAAAGAGGACTAGAAAGAAGTTCCCCAAACTAGAAATCAGTAATACACATTTTAGGGAAGAGAAGGAAGCAAAGCAACTCTGTGTTGTGTCTATGCAATTAATCGGGAAATTACTGATCTTGTCAGAAAAATATGTGAACTCATAACAGAAGTGGTGGTCAAAGAGCAACTTTAAAATACGCTTCTACTAACTCAAGGCAGATATATTTAGACGTGGAAGGTTTTGCCAGACGAGGTGCTGATACTGAAGAATTAGAAATGCTTTCTTGCAGCAAGGTAATATAGGGAAATACTTTCAGTTAATGCGTTCTCGTGGCAGACCCTAGGTCTTACAGGGGAAGTCATGGGATTGAATTCTGATCCCTCTGGACTGCATGGGAAATGACTGTCTTTCAGAGAAATAAGAGATGGCTGAACTTCCTTTAGAGCAGGGATAGACAAGATGACCTCGCTGGTCCCCGGTCCATTGTTTTTTTTATAATTTTATATCTCTCAGGTTGGTTTTTTTTGGTAGTTGTTTTTTTGTTTGTTTATTTGGGTTTTTTTACAAGAATTCCACTGAATTTTATGTGAACCTGCTCTGAATTTGGATATGATGTGATAATTTGGGAGGCCAATAATAGGGTGGATACTCTAAGATCAGGATGCTATGCTATCAGCAGGGCTTTTTCAGTTTCAGACCACTGTTATAATACTTGGCTATTTTTTTTCCAAATCTTGATGATCCTTTTGTGACCATGAGGTATACATTGTCAGAGATGAAAAACACATTTTACCCTCCAAAACTAAGATTTGCTTTCATAACTGATTGGGAAAAGTGGCAGTTATCATCATAAGCATAATTTTTGGAAATGCCTGAGGGACTCCTATGAACTTCACATGGTAATAGCAGGAGGTCAGTAGAACACAATTTTCTAACCTAGCAGATGTCCAGTATGATAACGAATTTCATTCAAACTGCCTCTAACTTCCCTCAAAATCTCCATTTATGGTGGGTGTAACCCCCTTCCTAGATTTCTCCAGCTCTTGATGTAAGTCAGGCTAACTTTGCTGCATCTGGTGCCAAGCACACATAATTTATACAAACAAGGGCTAAAGAGAAACAGTGTTAAGATTTGCTGAATAAAATCACAAGTTGACAATCTCGGGCTCAATACTACAACATTAACTGATCTCTTTTGTAGATGAACAAGGCATAATTTTCCTTTCATAGGATTCACATATTAGTTGGTGCAAGTGGGTGCAGATGCATGAAGACACTAAAGGAACTAAAAATCCTTTTAACGTCTGTTGTTATCCTAAAAACTTGTTTTTAAAGAGGGAGTTTTATGAAACTCTTCTTAGAAAAGGAACAACCCCCAAAACCTCAATTTGTATCTAGACATATATAAAATATGTAAAGAAAAATATTGATGCAGAAAGGCTCTAGATAATGTTGACTGTTACGCAAGATTATTTACAAGCACTGCTCTACCCAGGATGATTAATAATATTATTTCCACATCTGGGTGGTGTTAATGCAGGAGTTAATTATTTGTTATAGCTTTGATTAAACTGTTTATGAAGTTGGACTTTAATATCAGCTCTATGACTCATCCAGGTAAATGACATTCCTATTGGTTTTAAAGATGGTCTTGACCCACAGACGTGAAATCAATTAGTGGTTTCTTCTCTCACTTTTACTCTAATGAGTGTGGTCAGTTCTGAGCAGATTAAAAAGGGATCTTGAATCTCGAAGAACTCCCTGACTTTAAAGAGCTTCTCATACTGACCATGTTTGTGAAGGTCAGGAGATGCTTTTTCACTGAGGCATCATCACATCACTGAGGCAAGAAAACCAAGAAAAGAAAAATCTACATAAATACTGGGTGTTTTTCTTATTGACTACTTTCAGCTGCACAGTTAGCAGAACTGCCTTGTTGGGTGAATGATTCAAAGACACAGTTCTGAAAGCCCTACAGGGTATAGGAGACAAGTGTTTTGTTAGGGGTTTTTGGACTTTATTACTAGAAGACAGAACTTCTGAAAGTCCTGTTAACTGAGTAGGTTATCTAACAATTTACCTAGAGTTCATGATGTTGTAGAAAACATCAGTGTAATGACAGCAGCACTTAACTGCACACATTGCTCAGCAAATATCCTCTATTTTTAAGAGTACCTTAAAAAGGACAAATTTTTTTTTCAGGTACTGTTTAACTCATTAATTCAACCACATATTCACAAATAAAAATGGTAAAAATTTCAGTAACTTCCTATCTGAGGACAACAGGAGTAGACATCCTACCAGGAGCAGTGGTATTTTGTTTGCAATTTCAGTTGTTAGGTTTGGAGTTATGTGGACAACCAGTACCCCTGATGGCTGGAAACAAGGGTGGTCTCAGTGGGGGACTGAGTCATGTAGCACATGGGCAGTCACAAGGCCTAGGGTAGTAGATGAAAGAGGACATTAATTCACAATTAAATCTGTAATGCCATGACCAAATCATCAGGGAATACACTTGCCTTTTACCTAACAATTAGAGGTAATAACAGAGCATTTAAAAACATAGAGATATTTTTATAATCTCCCACCAGAATTAATTATTTCACTCCTTAGGGATTAACAAACTTTTCCTTGACTGTCAAAGGTCAGTAGGCTAAGACTATTTCTGACATGAGACAGTCCTGAGTCTGTCCTGTACCAAAGCTGCTGCTGCATTAAGAACTAGCCAGACTATGCCAACTGTTAGGTATTCTGAACAGCAAAGCAACTGGTGTCTTGAAGGCGTGTGATCCAGGTTTGCATGCTGGCATGCTCAGTCTGGGGGTTTTGGAGAGTTTTCACTCTTAAAATGAGTCAATCATGATCTCTCCTGCTTCCTTCATGTCCACTGCATGAGTTCGCGGGTTGGAAAATGTCTTGCATCAACCAAACTCTCTCCTAATGCCAAAAATCCAGAATCTAGATTCTTAGCAAATTCTGAAAGAGAAAGAAGGAATGGCAAGAACCAAACATCCTTTAAGACAATGCACTTTAAAGGACTGCAGCTGGGAGAAGTCAGTCCCTCCTTTAATTTTATGTGGCTGTTTATGTGCATATTAAAGCTTCATAGGAGACTTTCAGGACTTGTTCACAGTTACTGAGTTAGGGGTTTCATAATCCTGCAGGCAAATAAGGAATGTGGAAAGGTTTATCCCTAGAGTAAGTAATTTAGGAGGCCTCAGTAGAGGCAGGGTAGTCAGAAGCAGTATGTATGTGAAGTCACAGGAAATTACAGATGAGACGTGGGCCGTGTGAGAAAGGCACTATATCCTGAGAACACCAGGGCCACAGATCCAGCTTGAACACTGGGGGTGTGGGCTGTGATGACAGAACTCACTTCCATCCACCTTAGCAGTATCATAACAAGCCTTGATGCAATCTGCTCCACAGTTATGCAGTCCACCTGGGAAAAAATAGTGTTGCAGAGGGAAAAAAGAGATGGCCTTCTTGGTATCTGTATCATACACCTTCATCTCAGAGCTGTAAGGTTTAGGAAGGAGCATGGATCATTTCTCTGATTAAATTTTAACACCTGGGAAAAATTTGTCTTAGAGGAACCCAACCAAGAAAAGAATACTACATTTGAAGAAGCAGCCACACTGGTCTTGATCTCTTCCAACCTCATGGAAACTGTTATCATTGGGCAAAACACCTTCCTGAATATATGTAATGATGAATAAATTTCCAGGGGCTCAATAGGTGAATACAGGAAGGCTGCAAATGCTGTCATCAGGCATTTACTAAGTGACAGTCTTTTGCAGATACGAACAAGCTGGCCAATCCCTTTAAACACTTGTGTGCAATTTGATATGGAAATATTGAAACATAGAAATGCTGTGCAGTGGCCTAAATTAATTACCAGATTAACTACCAAACAATACAGTTCTTGAGTGACCCAAAAGTATTGTAGACTCCTTCAATTCTGAGAGTTCAGAATGATTAGAAATCAGCAGGTAGAAAGGGGCAAGAGCACATTACACTGATAATCTGATGTATTTTGTCAAATGGATTTCATAATCCATTTTTACAGTTAGCGAGAACAAGGAAAACTTAGTTTCACAAGGAAAGAAAAAGCATTCTACAAGTGAAGATGAATCATTATGTTGGCATCTCTGGGTTGAAATAGAAGAGCACCACAGAGTTCTGTGCTAAGCTGGGAAGAAAAAGGCAGAAAGAGAAATCTTGAGATTTCTCACTGAAAAAGAGAGGGAAATTTCTACAAATTCCACTGTCTTCCTTCTTTTTCATTCAGATGAATGCTAAATTATCAAGTACAATTTTAATCACAACATGCAAGAACATATTGGATTGACCAAGATTCCATCATTTTCTCATAGGCAAAGCTGGCAATCAGTGATGACAATATCTTTGGCCAGTACTTTTAAACTCCTATCAATATTACTGCAACAAGGGGCAAAAGAAACAACTACATTAAAGTGATTTGTCCAGATCAAGGCCAGCATCCTTAACTGGAAACACCATCTTATCTCCTGCTGGTCAATGACTTGAATAAACAGTTCTGTGGCTCAGAATCTATATCCAGAAATATCTTCCAGGAAAGCACTTCATGAACTCTGGAAAAAACCCTTTAGTAATCCAGACAGAAAAAGGAAATTAGTTCAATCCTCATACAGAACAAAGCAGTATTTATTACAAAATACCCTCCAAAAAAAGTATGAGAAGGAGTTTTGTGATTCAAATTATTTGATCTGAGGTGGCCAACCATAGGCACATTTGAATGTTGGGCATGGGAATGAATATGTGTGAAAATACAATACATATTTTCAAAATGAACTGCACCTAAAATGAATTACATTTTCATTATGTGAATGTCATTTTAAATATAAACGTCATATTTTTAGAGAAACCTTATTTTAGATTCTGAGACTGTAAAGAAGCCCTAGAGATATATGAATAGTAAGTAGATTTTTCAGGTGTCCTCACTCTGCTAGGGCACTATAAAAAGAGTTCAAATGTGTATGAGAATCAAGGATCCTCCTCTGTTGAATTGGCAGTGTTACTAAGTATATCTGTGGCACAGTGAGTGAAGTGAGTGTGGTTTAACATATTGCAGTAGATCTAGTAAATTCAGATTTTATTCTGGAACATGTAAAAGATTGTATTTTTTCCTTTTTGGATGACTCTATTTTAGAATCATGTTGAATTAACTTTTTAACAAAGTTAAAAACTTGGGGTTTTAACAAGTTTTTATTAGTGGCCACTGCAGCTACAAATGTTTTGGCTGGGATGGAGCTCATTTTCTTCCTAGTAGCTGGCACAGTGTTGTGTTTTGGGTTTAGTATGCAAATAATGTTGATAACACACTGATAGTTTGGTTGTTGCTAAGCAGGGCTTACCCCAAGTCAAGGACTTTCCAGCTTACCATGCTCTGCCAGTGAGCAGGTGCACAGGAAGCCCGGAGGGGGAATGGCTGGGACAGCTGGCCTGAACTGGTCAAAGGGATATTCCATCCCAGGGAGTGTCATGCTCCGTGTATGACTGGGGAGAGTTGGCTGAAGGGGCCGATCCTAGTTCAGGGTTGGGCTGGGCATTTGTCAGCAGCTGGTGAGCAACTGTAGTGAGCACCACTTGTCTGTCTTGGGTTTTATTCCTCTGTCTCTTCTTGTTATCTCCCTTTTCATGGCTATTATTGTTTTTCCTATTATTAATTACTTCATTTAAATTATTAAACTGCTCTTATCTCAACTCACAGGTTTTAACTTTTTCTGATTCTCCTCCTCATCCCACCTACAGGCTGGGGGAGCGAACAGCAGTGGCATGGTGCTTAGTTGCCGTCTGGGGTTAAACCATGACATCATTTAACCTTAGATACCAGTAAATCTAAGACAGAATAAAGTCACTGTGATGTAAACCAGCTTTTTAATTCATTACTAGTCATAGAGGTATTGAAAAATCCTTGTTTGATTTGGTACTAAGTGTGGCTGATCACTGAAAATCTAGAAATTGAAAATCCAGAAAAAAATAAATTCAAGAAGCACTTTGGTACTTTCTCTAGAAGGCAAAGAGGACTGAAAAACATGCAGGGGAGATAGAAGGTTTAAGCCAGTCTAATTAAGAAAGAACGATGATTTTGATTCACTTTCTTATTACTAAAATATGAGCTTAAGTTTTTTCCCCATTTTTCATGTTCTTTTCAGCTAATAGCATTACTTTTGCAAAATTACTTGAAATAATGATTTATTATTGTTTAATTGTGAAGATTGCTTTATTTTATGTGCTCCTGAAGAGCTCCTAAATTTTTTTCTTGTGTCATGCATTAAACATCTAATATTGCAACCAAGAAAAAGTGTATCTGTGATTACTACTAATTTTAATGGAATATTAAAGTGCTTTAATTTATCATCTTTCAATCCCTTCCAACAGACAATCCTCTATCTCCTGAAATGCCTGTTTACTTTACAGAAGACTCATAACAAAATCATAGTATTAATTATCATGTTGGCTTGTTGTGGGGTAATCTCTATCATTAGATTTTTTTTTAAACCCATACAGACAAACATCTATGAAGACAAGGAAACGGGCAACACTGCCGTAAGCAAGGGGATGGATCTGATCCCCTCTTGAGGTGAACCAGTCCCTTCCAGTTCAGGGGCTTACTACAGAGATTGCTACATGCCTTAGTGACACTGGACCAAGCATGTTATTGAGGCATTGATCTGTTGTACTTTCTACCATAAGAAAATGCCCCAGTAAAAAACTTGACAACAGCTTCTGACTCCTCATCAACCTACAGGTGATGTTTGTCGCATTTCTGCCTGGGTTTTCTGGTTTTGCTTAAGAATGAAACACTCCTGCAATCTGAAATGATGTTACGATATTTTCTCAATTGTCTTTAAATATGTTCCCCTTTGAGAAGAACTGTGGTTTCTCTAAAAAAATTAAAAATAAAATAGAACAACAACAAAAAAATCCAAACAAAAAAGCCCTCAAATAGGTTTTAGCATTTTCTATCTGCTGTGGCTTACTCAAGATTATAATTCACATAACATTTTCTTAATGATGCAGAAGAAAACATTAAAAAAATTTTCCTTTTAGGCAGAATATTTGAAGTTACAGTTTCATAAGTGTCCAAAACAAGTATTTTTCTCTTAAATTACTGAAGCATAAAGCAACCTAGACAGATCCATTCAGCAAAACCCATGCTCCTGTAAGGTTTTATGACCTTCCAGCCCTTCAAAGGGCTGCCCTGTTTGGTGTGTAGCTCCTGCGTGGGCAAGGGGAAAGGGTGTATAAAAGGAGGCATATCACCCACACTTGATATTACAGCTCATCTACTTCATTTTCATCTGTGCAAATTCTACCCACTTAGACAATTGCTACATATACACCCACTCACCTGCTTGCAATAGAAAGAATGCTATTATTACAGTATTTAACTGAAGTAATAACTGCAACAAAGCCATCTAACCTCTTGAGAATCCAGACGTAAATTATATTACAATGTTTATTTTGGGATTTGATGGTGAATGCTGTTTATAATGCTTGAAGTGGTACACAATCAGTCAGGAGAAATGGAACCATCAATTAGGCTATTCTGAAGGGAAGACCTGAGTCCAACCATGGGATGAGCCTTACAACCCCATGTAATGGAAAATGTTTAATGAGATAAAGCCATACTCTACTCTATCTATATGTACATAAGTTTAGAAAATAGCCAGGTGCATGGAATAGTTAATAGCCATATTCTAGGCATATGTGTTACCAGTAACACCACCACAGGGCAAGTACATTAAATACACTTCAGTCCTGCTAAAAGATGTACACTTATGGCCATCACTAGTATTTTGACTGCTCACACCACACTGGACTTGGTTCATTCTACTCAGAATGGCACTGACTTATCAGAGAAACTATGTATGCATGGTATTGTTGTGGTACCGTGGGTGTTGCAACCCCGGAAATAGCGTGCAACTACTGCAAACATTTCTGAACCTCTGTTTGTATTTGGGATAAATTGTTTCTTCCTCTCTCTTCTCTGGTCGTTATGACAGCAGGTTATGTGTCACACAATTGTTGTGGTCTCGAGGCAATCTGTAAGTATTTCTATCCTTTGAACCATATGTTGCTGTTGGTTACATTACCAACTGCTTATTCAGCCTTTGAGCCATTGACTCAAAAAATAAATAGTCCACTGTGACACTGGGCTGAATGGGGGAAATCACCAGATGTATTTCTGACCTGAATCTAGGCTGACCTACTATGAAGCATAAAAAATGTAGTGTGCTTATGTTCAGAAAAGTGTCACCTTTTAATATCTAAATATCTAAATGGCAGGGGAGTTGTAACTAGATGATCTTTAAGGTCCCTTCCAATCCAAACCATTCCACGACTCTATCATCTGCAGAGACTATGTCCTCTCTATGCTATATTTTTCTCAATATATAGCATTAATCAGACTAAAATGATAATTAAACAGAAAAACTCATCCTATTTCCCCTACCTCTAGGCACACAAACAGCACAAGTCTATCAGTGCAGGAAATGAAATTTTATGGTAACTGCTGAATTCCAGCAGACTGGAGAGAAAGAGAAGTGCAAGGGAGTAGTGAAGGTTGTGCAAAGAATGGGCGGGAATTGTGAAACATCAGTGGGGTTTGACAGATATGAGAGTGGGTAAAAAGCTGCGGAACAGCCTTTTTTTCAAACAAACCACAGGGTGTAAAAGAGCTGGGAATGACAACGGCATTTCCAGATAATGAGGCTGTAGAGATTCAATAGTTTGGGGTCAATGAAACAATGCTGGGAAGGGTGCACCTAGCCACGGAAGGGAGCTTTCTTTGGTGACACTGTGATAAACTGGGCAAAGAAACTAGGAACCAAAGTGATGGAGACAAAGCAGGGCTTGTTCAAGTGAGCTGGATTAATGTTGAGAATAGAAAAAGAGATGTAGAAAGGAGAGAGAGAATCTCAGCCTAAGAACTGGTGCTGGGAAAGAAACAGGTAGTAAGAATAACACAGACTGAAATTAGGTAAGAAAGAAAGGGAAGGCAGGTAAATGATATGACATCAGCAGAGTGCACATCTATTGGAAAAGAATGCAGAGGACACTTTCAAAATATTAACGTATATAGAAAAGAGAGATGACAATACCTGCTAGAGACCATGTTTTCCTATAAATTGGATGAGACCCAAAAATCCCTGATGATTTGTCACATCTCTGCTATCAGCAAGTGATGTTGAAAACCATGCATGGCAAGAAGGCAGGATGGAAACCTGTGGTACAGTGAAGAGATACCCTTCTGTCAAGTGACAACCTCCAGCTGCAGCAGTTAGGAGGTCTCCAGCCCTGCAGGCTGACACCACTGTCCCTGCCAGTAGTTAGATGCTGAATCTGGAGCCAGCTGGCCCACACTGACAGCTGTAGAAGAGAAGAATGAAATTAAGGACATAAAAAAGAAATGAGGAGATTTGTGCAGCAAAGTAGCCTTGGCTCTCATGATCTTGATGGCTTACACAGAATAGTGGATGAAGGAGCTCTTCCTGGAGCTAGGAGTAAGTACTCTGTGTTGTTGCTCAGATTAACATCTTCTGCTTCAAGGCAAATGAACTGAGTTAGTTTTTAGACCACTAAATCTTAATGTCAAGTGACTTGTGTTTTCCTCCAGGACAGCAGCGATATTTGCAAGCACAGGCTAAGGTTGAGCCTTGGCAGAATTTGGTTTGATTCTTCTGATTTTACATAGGCAAAACCAGAACAAGTTTCCACACTTAATGTCTGGATTCCCCTGCCTGAGTAATATAGTTTCTTACACCATTTACAGTTAGCAAATTCCATCTATATAACAGCTTTCCAAGAGTGTTATTGGGGGATGTTTCCTTCAGGATCTAAAGGAAAAGCTAATTTTCTTCGTCTTCATCAGTGAAACTTCTCTCCAAGAAAACAAAAACTAATTATTCTTTGTCTTGGCAGCCACCTCTAAAGATTCCAAGACTGCCTGCAAATAATCCCACATCTGTGGTACTATCCTGATTCTCACATTTTAGCATCAGTGATTGATATGTTTAGAATGTCAATGTTGAGGAAAAATCAAAGCATTCTAGTTCAGTTTATTGACACCTCCAAGACAGTCATCTCTTCCAATCACTCTGCAACATTACTGGCTGAAATAGGATCCAATCCTAAGAACTCACAAAGGCCTCCATTGCTCCAGAATGGGGTCAGTAGCAATTGCTAATCTGGCCTAGGTTCTGGCATATGTGCTCAAGCAAGTATTAAGAGACAGGTGGCAAGACTGAGGCACATTTCTAGACCCAAGTAAGCAGTTTACTTTAGTAAGACACTTCATAGCTTCCAAACACAAACTGTCATTTTATGTTAAGCACAGACTCACAATAATTTAGGGCAGAAAAGACCTTTATGATCTAGTCCAAGTATTAACCTAACACTGCCAAGTCCACCACTGAACCACGTCCCTATGCACTACATTTACTTGTCTTTTAAATACCTCCAGGATTGCTCCAGGGATGATGACTCCATCACTGCCCTGGGCAGCCTGTTTCAGTGCCTGATAAACCTTTCAATGTAGAAATTTTTCCTAATATCCAATCTAAATGTCCCCTGGTGCAACTTGACACCATTTCATTTTGCTTGTTGCTTGAGAGAAGAGGGATCAAAGGACTTGAGGTGTGGCCTCACCAGTGCCGAGCAGGGGGGAACAATCCCTGCCCTGGTCCTGCTGGCCACTCTATTTTTGATACAGGCCAGGATGCCATTGGCCTTCTTGGCCACTTGGGCACACACTGGTTCATGTCAGCAGCTGTTGACCAGCAGCTCCAGGTCCTTTTCCACTGGGCAGCTTTTCAGGCACTCTGTCCCCAGCCTGTAGCAGTGCATGGGGTTGTTGTGACCCAAGGGCAGGACCCAACACTTGGCTTTGTCAAACCTCACACCATTTGTACCATTTGCCTTGGCCCATCGATCCAGATCCCTCTAGAGAGCCTTCCAACTATCCAGCAGATCCACACTCCTGCCCAACTTAGCATACCCTGTGAACTGACTGAAGGTGCACTCAATCACTTCATCCAGGTCATCTATAAAGATATTAAAAAGGACAGGCCCAAATACTGAGCCCTGGGGAACACCTCTTGTGACCAGCTAATAACAGGATTAGTCATTCCACATTCTACTTGAATCATCCTTGATGAAGGGGAGCCAGCTCCAAGTACAACTCACCTGCGGTGGCATGCAAGCAACACCAGACTGGGACAGCCAAATTCTGTAGCCTATTTATTTTCAACTTTTGAATAGCAGTAGAAACTCTATTACTTCTCTTGTAAACAGATTCATAACTTCAGTTTTTCTTGCTGGAAAACTTACTGTAATATAAAATGTGCCAAAATTATACTGCCATTAACTCTCATTCATTCTTTGTTTTGACTGACCTTTAACTGAGTTACTTTTTTACCTTCTTACTCCCAGAATTATTTAACAGCAACAGGTATATCCCATATGAAATTTCATTTTGATGGGTTAAAAAAAGCCACATGCCTCTTCCTCATTCTTTGAACTCTCTTCTGTCCTTGTTTCAATCTAAATTGATCTATGTAAACAAGGAGAAAATAGAATTAAATAAAATATTTCAGAGAAGATCTCAGCCATGCCTTCAATGTTAGCTGTAACACTTCACTAATCTTACCCGGAACTTTGTGAGATAAATCCTAAGGTTATATTTACCCTTTCAATAGTGTCATGCCATTGGCAGGACTGCCTGGCAGCATTAACAATTAGAAAATGAAATGAGTTTACCATTTCTCCACATCTTGAACTCCTATTTTCTTAACACATGCTGGTCTGGAACACACTGGCTGGTGCAGAATACAGGAAACTCCTAATTATTCCTAATTTCTCAAATATAGGTGTTAAATTTGCTATTCTTTGGTCACACAGTATTCTAATCTCCACAAAGCTACAAGAAATTCCTTACTACTGGGCCTGGAATTACATCTGCTAGATATTGTTCTTACATAGATTGAGAAAACTAACTGGTTGTATTCTTACCATGTCTGAACCTTGATTTTTCATGTCAGTTTTATTATTTCTCCTCCTTCATCTTTATTATCAACCTGCCAATTCTCCGTCTCATTACCTTAATTCAAAATTAGAGCAAAGTACTTTTTCAGCCCTATTAAGTTTTTATATCTATCTCACCTTGGTTGCTACTTTTATTTTCAGCTGAAGTTTAACATGCTTCTGATTCACATGGCACAGTTTATTATATCAGTCAGTTCCTTTTGCTCCTTTTCTTGTAGAATCTTTATAGTCATGATAATACACATTGTACACTAGGTATCTGTAGGAATTTTGGAAACTTTCTAAAATTTTTGACCATTATTTCACCTAAAAATTCCAGGCACTTGAAATTTTGAATCTCTTTATTATATTTTCCTATTCCCTGAGACCCAAATGCTTACATTTTCGTGTCATGTAATGACATGAATTCCTCAGAGTAGTTTTGTCTATCATTAGAAATCTCCCTTCAAATGCAAATCTGCTGATAGAAGCCCATATCACATTCCTAAAAATACTCTGAAAAAGCCTCATACTACCTTTTCCTTTGAGATGACTCTCAAGAAAAAAAAAGAGAAAGAAAAGCAAAGGTAGCAATGCAATTTTTTTTTCCACACAAAGCTATTCAGCACTTTTTATTCCAATGTATTTTTCAATATCCATATTATCATGTTGCTGTTTCGTTCTGGTTCTGTTCTTCAATAATAGTTTTAGTTCTTGCATTTCTATCCAGACTCTTTGGATGATAGTACACCATCATGCGAATACAAAGAAACAAAACACATGCAAACAAAGCAAAATAATTTCAGCTACGTTTGGTGTTGACTGCTAAGTGTTATGTCCAACAATTTTTCTCTCTGCACTTATCATCTAAATGTACTTTTGCCTGTCAAATACTTTCTATCTGCATTCTATCAAACTCTCTACTAGCAAAACCACGTTTCCAATGATTGGTTGCTTCATTCTAGGCAGTGAATATCAAGTTTTTTCTTTCCTCACAAGAAAAGCTGTTGTTGAAGAAATCTGTCCTGTGCCATAACAGCCAGAAGCCAAGAGAAAAGCATCACTGGTGGATGCTTTTTTTGCAGGTTTGTGTCTACTTCCCCTGGACCACAGCCACAGCACTGCATAGGCAACTGCAGCCAAGCATTTTACTTCATGGGAGCCAATTTCTTGTTCTGCATCAAATCCAATCAATGAAATTCAATCACCTGCCTTAAACAGGTTGGATTAACCATTTTCTGAACCTCAAAACTGATACCTGTTGGTTGTATCAGTCTAAATAAGACCTCCACCATATAAGGAATAGAGTGAACAGCAGTACAACATAAGGATATTTATTACATTTCAGGTTCCCTCTGCTGAATTTAGCCATATTAACATGTTCTATCTGTGTTCGGCTTTAATTATATCCCAAGTCTGTGTGACACCCAAGTCTCTGGAGCTTTTTAAAGAGGTTATTTCCTTTGCAAAACCAGTGCATTTTCTCAATTTAACAGTCAATGACACTGTCGGAAAGTTCCTTGATCAACGTAGATATGAATTGACGGGAAGCACGTCCCAGGGAACCTTGTTTCTTCCAAGAAGGGAAGGGCGCCGAAGGCTCCGCGCATCCCCTGTTTCCCTGCCATGGGAAGCGGCGCCTCCATGCCAGCGCGCCCAGGCGGGGCTCCCGCCGCCCGTGCCAGGATTTTTATCGGTGAAGGATTAAGCGGAGATTTGGGCGCGGAGCCTGCTGTCTCTGCCAGGCGCAGCTCCGCCTCCCCGTCCCGGGTGCGGGGGCGGCGGTGCGCTTATCCCGGGAGCGGGGCCCGTCCGCGGGGTCCGGGCGCCGCCGCCGCGGGCAGGTGAGCGGGCCGGGGGCTCGGGAGGGGACGGGGGGCGGCGGGGGGAGCCTGTGCCGCCCCGAGGGAAGGTCCGGCGGCCTTCCAGCACTCCCGCGCTTCAACAGCCATCTGCTCTTAGGGGCCCTTAGCCTGACATTGAGGAAACTCCCGAGTCTTCGCAGTGTTGAGGTTTGGAAATGTTAAATGACGTTTCCAGGTGAAGAAGACAAAGGGATAAATGTAGATGTTGGGCGCTTGCTGTGTTTTACTCGTGCCTGAGCAGGACAGGTACCCGCTCTGAACCCAGATGCTGCTCCTTGTACACCCTCTTCATACACCCGACCATGTGTGCTCACAGCTCAGGAAAGCCAAACATATCCTGGGCTGGATTACCAGAAGTGTGGCCAGCAGGATGAGGGAGGTGATTCTGCCCCTCTGCGCTGCTTCAGATGTGAGACCTGGAGTGCTGCATCCAGCTCTGGTGTTCTCAGCATAGTAAAGACATGGACCTGTTGAAACAGGTATAGGGAAGGATCACGAAGATGATCAGAGGACTCTCCTGTGAAGACAGGCTGAGAGAATTGAGATTGTTCCGCCTGATGAAGCAAAAGCCCCAGGGACATCTTATTTCAGCCTTTTAGTGTGTGAAAAGGACCTACAAAAGGGCTGGAGAGGGACTTTTTACATGGGCATGTAATCAGTAAGACAAGAGAGAATGGCTTTAAACTGAAAGAGGAGAGTTTAGATTAAATATCAGGGAGAACTTTACTGTGAGAATGATGAGACACTCTACCAGATTGCTCAGAGAACTTGTGGCAGTGTTGAAGGTCAAGTTGGATTGGGCTTTGAGCAACCTGGTGTAGTAGATGTCATTGCCCACAACAGGGGGGTTGGAACCAGATGCTCTTTAAGGTCCCTTCCAACCCAAACTATTCTATGATTCTATGATTTTATCATTCTTCTTGCTCTTACCCACCATATTTCTGTCAAATAAGCTGAGCAAGGATGCTTGGCCAGGAATAGTGCCTAATTTCCACATGCTCAATCAAACCCAAATGGGAATCCAGTTATTCATATTTGCTGAGGCTGTAAATAATAAACAGTGTTGTGGGTTTAGTATCCTCATTGTGTGAAAAAGATAGAATGGCTGCAAAAACGTGGGGGACTGAGCACTGTAATTGCTGATAGTTTCTGGAGGGAATAGACCTTTCATTGTTGGGGTGGGTGTGCTGAAGGTGGGGGAAGCTCTGCAAACTCAGGAGGGGTACAAGATGGGTGGATTTATGGAGATGAGATAAAATAAAGTGGGTCGTGGCAGAGTGAGCCCAGCAAGAGAGTTATTTTCCATGCAACTGCCACAAAACATCCAGGAAACATAAAACTGAAATTTCATTTACATTGAAAAGCAAGAGGCAAAATTGTAACTGTTTACATCCTTTTATGAAACAGAACAATTGAGTTTGACTGAAGAGTAGGAGCCTGCCACAAGAAAATGTATCAAAAAATTCTCTCACCAAGGGTCTGCACTTACTTTACACTTGCTTCTGTGTAAAGCATCTTCTCACTATGCTCTGCTAAACTTACTGCCAAGAGCAAACTAGTGAGCACTAAGACCAAGATTATAACTCTTCAGTCATGGTTGAAAGCCAGCTACAAGGTTTTAATTTTAATGTAACAGGTCTCTTGTGACAGCTTTGTTCTTCCCCAGGATTATAGTGTTGGTACAATTATCCTTATCAGCAAATGATGCTTCAGCAAGAGTTTAGGATCTGAACAACTTGCAGTACAGGAGACTTTTTTTGAAATGGGAGCTCCTCTCTAAGTAGGGAGACAGTAGTTCTGTCTTTCGCTGACATCATCTGTAATTTTACATTGTAGATATAGCGATTACTCTGGAATTTGATATGCTTTATAGGTGGAGACCAAACAAATACCTCACATGTCAACACACATACTGTTCTCTATAAGAACAATGACATCAGTCAGAACAGCAGCTTCAAGTCTATCACTAGATAAGATGAGAAAAATGTGGACAATTTAAAAAATGTGTTTTTTGTTTTTTGGTTTGGTTTTGGTTTTTTTTTTTTTTTTTTTTGTTTAAAAAATACAAAACCTAACCC
>VZTJ01006619.1:317607-338621 GCA_013397795.1 Orthonyx spaldingii
TTTTTTTTTTTTTTTTTTTTGTGTTAAATAATACAACACTATACCCACTTGTTAACCTTTTATAGGATATTCAGTATGGAAGTACTTTGGAGCTGCTCCTGGCCCAGATTTCATAAAAGCAGAAGAGAAATTTTTCTCTTAAATTTTGGCGTTTGGGGCAAACCGAAGCAGTTATAAGTAAATGTATTGTAGTAACACATCTGCATTGTCTCCTAGAGCATAATCAGGGAGGTTGTTAGTAACAGACTTGCAGTAGGCACACAAATAGTTATGTAATAATTTCCTATATGGTGTTTGATAGAAAGAATGCATCAAAATTGTGTTTGTAGTTTCAGCAGGGGACTGGTGAGAGACAGCCAGTAGAACATGGAAAAATAGAAGTCCTGTCCTGTTGTAGCCCTTTGATGTAGCCCTTTGATGGTAAAGAGGGATGCACTTACCATGTTGGACTCACATGATACGGTCCAAAAACCGGGTCCAGGTTTCAGTGATTGGAGATGATTCTTTTCTTATGAAATATTGGAGGTAGTATACAATTGAACTGTGAGAGCAGAAACTGAAGCACCATTGAGCACCCAATTTCCAGAACAAGCCATGCTGCTTCTAGTTTTTCCTCAATCTGTCAATCATTTATTATTTTTCTACTCTTGGATTCAACTGGAATGATGCTGAATTAACTTGTATCCCACCCACCCAGCTAGGTGGTGGAAGGTGAACTCACTCTGTGTCTACCCAACTACTTTCATGTCTTTGATCAAATCTGTACTGTTAAAATCTGTTTTGTAGGTTTAAAGAAATGACAATTTTTCACATTGATGAGTTTTATTTTCTTTCTAAAGCTTTTTCCCATTGTCTATATTGAACTTAAAATCAGAAATTAATAAATTAAGATGTTAATTTATACTGTAGTCTGTGAGCTAACAAAGTTAAGGGTAGTGGTTTTCAGCCAGCAAGTAATTTTCTGCTACATAAAAATTGGGATGGAGGAAGAGGAATCAGTGGAATGTTACATTGTTAAAAGTTATCAATGTAAACATCATATTAATATTAGAAGAAAATTCTGAAAATGCTGAATAATGTGGGACATAGATTCAATTCTCATCTAGTAGAGATTCCACCACTGATGGATATTTTTTTGTCGTGCTAGTTGATGATATCATTCATTGTACATGTGTTCCATTTAAAAGAGATTTATTTTTTAATAGAAATGTCAAGTGGCATTGATAATACACTTGCATAATACCCATACGCCAACCTAAGTCTGGGCTGTTCCCAAGAGTGATTTTGCTTGTGCCAGCATTTCCACTGGCATCTCTTTAGTATGGAGCCAGGTGATCCTGTTGGAGATCAGGCTGGGGGTAGGAACATAGTGATGCCTAAAGGATTTTTTTGCTATTTCTTTTTGTACTTTTTACACAGTTCTGTGTATCCACAAGTATTAGCATGCATACTTGTACTTCATTAACTCTGATAATTCAGCGTAGTTCCAAGGTTTTGTAGAGGTAGGAGACCAAACATCCTATTGTCTTGAGGAGCCATGGCTCCTGCAGTAGAATTTGTTCTGTAAACTAGAAATTAGATCATCCAAGCCCCTTATTGGGCCACTTTGGTAGATATGCTAATGTATTAGGTCTATAACATGTATACTGATTGACAGTGGGGGATGCATGCATGGTGGGCACCGCAATGCCTTCCACCTCGGCGAAGTGGTGCATCAGACGGGATTCCTATTAAAATACTGACGTAATTAACCCCCAACCCTTCTACCGTGTCTAGTTTTTCATTCCCAAGACCAGAAAAAGGCATCAATAGAGTAAAGGACTCATGGAAGGATGACTTTCAAGTAGCAGCTCATGTGTGGCTTAAAGTGACCTTTAAAAGCCCCTGTTAAAACTATATGTGCATGAAACCTGCACAAGCTATTAAACCTCTAATCTCTTCAAGGAATGGAGGTGAATTTGTTTACAAGGTCTGTTTCCCACAAAATTATAATGAGTGGCATCAGTTACCTTCATCACTTACCAGCTTCTCTGTTATCTTGCCAGAAGTTTATCTGGCTGCTGAGTCTGCAATTACTCATGCTTGGGACTTCTGAATAATCTTAAATCTTGTTGGTAGATTATACAATATCTTGTTCATCAGTGATCTGTATATCCAAATTAATCCCATATAATAGATGGGTTATCATAGATGCACTTGCTATGGATACAGACATTTTATCTGTGATTTTAAGACACTTTTGGTACTGGCTGTAGTAGTCTATGTTCTGGATCTGAACTTCCCTAACAATGCAAAATCCACTCACTTCCTTCACCCTATGCTGCAGGCAGAACGAGTTATTCCAAGTACTGCTCAGTATTCCTGATTCAGTGGCCCGAGGAAAGCCCCCTTAACATGGCCTTCCCCTGACTCTGTCAGCACAGCATGCTTTGCACACATTGAGGATTTGTAGTCCTTGCACTTATCAGAACTTTATAAACAATAACTTACTATAGAGTAGCACCACACCATCAGTTTTATCCTTCTTGAATACTGTCTAAAGAGATAGTTTAGTATCTGAATCATGCAGACTATTCGTTTTTTCCTTTCATGTTGTTGACAAAATCTCTTTTCAGTGAAAATGTCCAGGTGTTCCTATATCTTAGTCAGGCACCAGTCATCAGGATATAAACAATCCTATCTTAATTCTCCTGACTTTCTTTGTCACACTGATTTCATTTGTTTGTACCATGTTGATCATCTTTTAGCATAGTTCTTGCTTCCTTTTGGTTTACTATCCTTTCAGCTTGTGCCCTACCTATGAAACTGCCTTTATCTCAAACCAAGAGTTTTTACACTTTTCATCTTCTGATTCTCTCACCTATCTCACTGCAGTGGGGAGCGAGTGAGTGGCTGTGTGGTGCTCAGCTGCCTCCTGGGTTAAACCAAATGGTCCTTTTTGCTGTCCATTGTGGAGTTCAAAGGGTTTGAGATAAGGACAGATTTCACTGGCATGTGCAAGACCAAATTTATAGCTACTGCAGCTACTCATTCTGCTGGACTTGCCATGGGGCTTGCTTACCTTGCTGCATGTTAGACTCTAGTGCTTGTTCATGGCTGCTTTCCACTTTTGCTGTTTGCTGTACTCCTTGTCATCCATAATTCTGAAGGGAGCTGTGCTTTATGCCAGTCCACCCCTATATTCTACCCAAGGTTTCAAAGAAGGAAAACAAAAGTGTACAGCAGGTTTGCTCATATAAGTACATAGCTGAAGACGTAAAGTCAGAGAAGTCTGAGCTTGCTGTATTTTATGATCCTGGCACTGACTGTGGCACTTACAAGTTGTTTCTTGTAGGTACTTGTTCCAGTACTGAAGCAGAAAAATCTACTCATTAAACAAGTAGCAACCTGATTGAGGCAAAGAAAATCTGTATTCAGTTATGGATTACTGAACTGGATTGCAATGTTTAGATCTCTGGCTAATGCTCAAGAATCTTAAAAGCAGCCAGCGATGCTGGAGTGCTCTTGCATTCCCATGTAACCATTATCTCCTGTCAGGCAGGCAGGGTCAGCTGTAGGAACAGACTAACTAGGGAGCTGCAGGTGTGATACGTATCAGGAGGGCCATGGAGCTCTCTTGGCCTTTGCTAGGGCTGGAAGGTCTGAAAGACAGGTGTGTTGTATGGATGAGGGGTGAGAAGCTGCTTTTCCCAGTGCTAACAGCAGCACCAAGTGCTGTGCCAGGCACCTCCAGGCCTTGTGAAGAAGCCATTACTGCCTTGGTTTTGCTGGCTGGCCCTTCAGCTGCTGACTCCAGTGTCTGATCCCCTTCCTGCCAAAGTGAGAGGGAGAAGAAGCCCAGCCTGGACTCTCTACAGAGGATAGGGAGGGCCCACACCTCTGGCAGCAGTCTTCTTGGCTAATGCTGCTAAAAATACTTTCCACTTACCCTCTTTTGAGAGAAATCATCTGATCAGTCATGCTGCAGGGATCCTGAGGCTTTGTTGAACTCCAGCCCTTCTTGTTTCAGCACTTATTCCATAAACAAATGGATAATCTCATAGCCAGCAGCTTAGTATGACAGAGAGAACAAAATGTTTGAACCTGTGCTATACCAGAATAAGCATCAGGTGTTTTTACAGAAACCTTTTCTCCTAAATTGAGAAACTACTCCTGGTTTGTTTGTTTGTTTGTTTTTTTTCTCCATGCAGGACATGATAGGTAGAAAAGAATCCTGTTCTTCAGGACAGATACCAATGATCAACCTCAGTGGCCTTGTCTATGCGCTGGAAGAATGGACTGTTGTGGAGTTCCTGAAGAAATACCTTTTTCATGTGATCATTGCCTCACTGACAATTAGTGCAATATTGGTTTTTTTTATAGTTCCTTTAACAATCGTCTTTTTCATTTACCTTACTAATATTTTGCTTTTAATATATCAGAGGAACAATGAGGTAAAAGCAGATCCCTTGAGTGATATTTGGAATAGTGCAAGAAAAACTATAGCAAGCTGTTGGGATATATATGCAAGAATATGGCATGGTAAGTATGACATGACTTGTCTGAAGCTTTGAATTACAGTAAGTGGTAAATACACAGAAGTTTTAATTTTCATTTTTTTACCCAAATTTATGCAAATAAGTTACATTTATTATACTTTGTATGGCATCTTTGAATGTCCTGCAATATAAAACTTTCTCCACATCTTCCTAGGATTCTGCCTACTCCAATCCCATCCAAATGGTTCATGGCAGGAGCTGTAGCAGAGATGGAAATGAAGGCAGACAAGGTGGACCAGAGCTCTTAGTTGGCAAAAGCTGTGGCTTTCCCAAGCCTTTGTATACATTAGCCTTTTAGTCTGGCTCCATCTGAAACCTAAATCAAATGTAGGAAGAGTCATGACAAGGATTCACAGAAGCCCATGTCTGTGAGGAAATTCCCTCCCACTGTGAAGTGAATATATTTAACTTTTGTGGAGAGATCCTCTCTTTGAGATTATTAGAGATCATGGTTTCAATTTAAGCATCTCACCTTCTCTAAAAGAGGAACACTTTATTGTGGAAAATCCCAAACTCTTCATTCTCCTTGACACAGAATGGAGATTCATACTTCCAGATTTCAGGAAAGCATCCAGACTGTTTCTCTAATTCTGAAAATGAAGCATTTTCCCACCAGTTATTAATTTTCAAAAAAATTCTTATTATTGTCCTATTTACAAGAAGTTCCTAATGTGAAATAATTACTTTAGTTCTCTCACTGGGGAAAATGTCAGGTTCAGGTCTGATCTCATGATTAAACTGACCAACAGATCAGTCCAGTGATAAGCTGTGGTGTTTGAGGGACTTTCTCTCTTCTATTGACCAAAAGTTCCATCCAGAACTTAATTAATTTAAAAGCTTCTACAGAGGCTTTCACAACTCTCTGAAAATCATTTAACAAAGGACAGTAAAAAGTTTTCTTTGAACTGCCAGGTGATTTACAGATATCATTGTCAGTGTATTGCTTTCCATCCCAAACAGGTTATGAGCTTCATGGTGTGGCAAACCTTCCAGAAGGACCAGGCATTCTTGTGTATTACCATGGAGCTATTCCTATAGACTACCTTTACTTTTTGTCTCGGCTGTTTCTCTGGAAGAAAAGACTTTGTCTGTCAGTAGCTGATCATTTTGTGTTTCGTTTACCAGGTAAGAACATGTTCTCTTCTATTTAAGCTTCCTGGATTCACCTAACTTGTTCTGGTTTTGGTGAACTTTATATTTACTATACTTGAAAGAGAGCTTTTAAAATAAAAGTTGGTGGATAGAACAAGCAGGGTAGAATATCCTGTCTTTTCAGTGAAAACTTTGGTAAACCCTCCAAAGCCAATGAATAAGACATATAATCCTTTTGGGATGTAATGTCATCCTTCAGTAGAAAGTGCTGGATAGGACTCTGCTATTGACCTAGTGCTGACTGGTCAGGAGAAGATACAGAGAAGCAAAGATAATTCAGTTTTAGAAAAACAAGGCATAAAGAAGAGTGTCTAGAAAGAATAGCAGGGAAATTATTTAAAGGCACCTTTATAGCGCTATTATTGAAAGCTGTTTTAATAATAGAGAATAAAGGAAGCTATTTAGAAGGATGGTCTTCAGAAAAGGAAGTTTTCCAGAAAAGAAGTAGCATAAACTCAGGCAAATTTGATGCAAAAATCATATTCAGGCACCCCTAGAAAGAATACAATATTTTTTTACATGCCTACTTAGTAATACTGTGTAGTACTGAGTGCATCAGAAGTATGAAGTCATCAAAAGATGATTGACTTTTAAAAGTACCCTCAAAAAAAGAGAAAGTTTAGCAAAATGTTGCAAAGAAGATTTTTATTACAAATATATAATACAGTTTTGTTAGGACTAAGCATCACTCTCAGCTGTGCAGTTCCTGGACTACTGGTGTGCACATAACATTGCTTGTATTATGTTCATGCTAGAGCAACAAAAGGTGGTAAATGTTGTGTCAGCCTTTAAAAAGGCTATTAAAAGACATCTGGTAAGAGATACTACAAATAATTGAGGCTAGACCTCCCCATTGCATTAGTAGAAAATGTGGCTAAAAGTAATAGGCTCAGTGAAATTTCTCCCTAACCTTCTCTTGCTCTATCATACTTTCTTACTTTTTACAAAGAAATGTTACACTTCACAGATTTGTTCTTTAAAGAATGCTCATGAGCATATGCTGAACCTCAGTTCAGTTTGTTTACAGGATTAATTACAGTTACAGGAGAATTCTTCTTGTGAATTAATAACTCTCTCCATCTCAGAATAGCTGCAAAGTAATAAAGTTACAAAAAAAGGACAAGAATGATTCAGAAGTGTGGCATGGCTTCCTTTGAAGAGCTAGGACATCAGGCAGAAGCCTTGCATGACTGAGGGATAAAAAATTCTGTGAGGCCTGGAAAAGAGGAATGAGAAGTGATGATATTTTCATGTGATACATTTTAATTCTCAGAAGTTTTAAAGCCAAGGAAATGAAGAACCTCTGCTTAATAAGGATATGGCATTCCTGACTTTAGGATGAAACAGAAATACGTCTGAGTTCACAAATGGATTAAACAAAGTTAACATCTGTCTTCGACTGAAAGAGCTATCAAACATGTTGGCTTGAATATGATTAAATACAATTAAATTACAGGATTCAGCACTGAGTTATCCACTGTCTTCCAAAGTTTGTGTTGCAGACCTCTGTCAGTCCATATTTGCTGTTTCCATTTATTAATATAAAAAATTTCTTTTCAAACTATGCTGTTTGAACAGGGAATTTGAAGATTGTGGAAATGCTTGTCTGCTTTCTATCAGAGTTCCAAAGGGATATATTTAAAATATGAATATAATATTAAAAAGCATTGAGTACTTCCATGGTTCTCAATCTGTCTTGTAGAGAAATTCCAATTATGGAAAGAGAGGAAGGAGATTCACTGAACTGTTCATGTGATGCTGAAATTGGCCTGTTAGCTTCTGTCATTCATGCATCTCAAGAGTCTTAGAACAGTTCAATTTGATCCACACAGTTTGCAATTTAACCACAAAATACTCAATTAAACAATTCAAACCCTCAATGTCTAAAATGTTAAATAACATGTTTTAAAAGAACACCAAAAATAGCTGCTTGTTACATATTTCTTTTGTAGTAATCTTTATTGTACTGATTTTTTTTTCTGTATTAAAATATGTAAAAAGGAGAGAAGAACAGATGCTGATTTTCAGATTTGTACTTATGACCCACAAGTTTTGGCTACATAATTTGATTGATAATTATGAAACATAGCATGTGGAAGCATTTGTTTATTGAGATGTTCCTGGCGAGATGGTTCATCTTCATGATATTTGGGCAAAAATATTGTCACATATTTGTAATTTTGCCAACATTTACTCTGTAGGTGTCATACTTCCTCTGTAAAAATTAGTCTTAGCCTGAATATATAGCTACTAGATTTTAATTTAGCTGTAATCTGGCTCCTACACTCAAGCAGTATTTGGGATATATATTGTTATACTAAATATGCATTTGAAACTTATTTATTTCAGGACTGAAGTTATTGTTGGGAGTGACGGGTGTTATACCAGGAACGAGGGAGGAGTGTCTGGATGCACTGAGGAATGGATACTTGGTGTCCATCTCACCAGGTGGAGTTCGAGAAGCGCTCTTCAGTGACGAAAGTTATCAGCTCATGTGGGGAAATCGAAAAGGCTTTGCTCAGGTCGCTCTAGAAGCAAAAGTGGTGAGTACCATACGTTACCAATCCCAGTTAATTCTTTCTGCATCATCATAAAATGCAGCTTTGTTGGAAAATCTTCCAGAACAAATAGTTGGGAAGTAAAGCTTTCATTACCTTTTCCCATCACTTTCCTCAAGCACATAATCCATAGGGAGCAAGGATTTTGTGGAACTGTCAAACCTTTTCTTGACTCTTTTGAAGCATCCATCTCTGAAGTTCCACGTCTACAGTTCCATCATGCAGGCATCCAGTGTCTCATCTTGACTGTATTTCAGGAATCTTCACTGTGGTCCTTCTCCACATTGCCCTAAGGTTTCATTAGTTTTTCTTATCCTAATAGACTTACATCTTTATCTTACTTCCACATACCCAGTCATTTTCTTGTGGCTCTTTAATGTATTATCCCTGTCTTCTCATTTATTTTGGGAGGGTCTGGGATTTTGTCCTTACCATTACTTTTCTTCATGTTTGTGAAACATTGCATCAACTAACCCAAGAAGTGTCTACATCAGTGTCTGAGTTTGAATCATGTGTGCACTTTTGAAGCAGTTTTTATA
This sequence comes from Orthonyx spaldingii, assembly GCA_013397795.1. Lineage (NCBI taxonomy): Eukaryota > Metazoa > Chordata > Aves > Passeriformes > Orthonychidae > Orthonyx > Orthonyx spaldingii. The sequence goes on from VZTJ01006619.1 coordinate 326,395, forward strand.
TCTCACTCTCATACCATGCTTTCATTCACATCAAGGAACATGTTAGAATACCTGAGCTGCATTCCTTCTGGCTGAAACTAAACCAAAACTGGGACCTAATACTCTCCAGTGTCCAATGGTCATTCAGTCAATGATGCCAAACAAGAATTAGTTCTACATAAGAACAGAGCACTGAAATGTGTTCAGTGTAGATGTCAGATCCTCAGCATCCTGTAGAGATGTACTTCTCTTGATGTGCACTCCACCAATGTACACATGGCCAATGTTTCAGTGAGTTTCCATATGGATGATGATCTACAAATACAACCTTCTACCACTAGCTCTGACTTCTTCCATCAAAATCCACATGGGGCACTGCTTTTCTGACACAGTCAGAAATTATTTTATTTGGGATGGCATGCACCTGAAAGAGCAGGAATCCCGTCTTTTTCCTAACTGCCAGTTCTTATCATCACCTCTAGATACAAGTTTTCTGCCATAATTTAGACTTAGCATATCTAGTGCTTTTTATGTCTGACAATACTGGTGCAAATCCAGGCTTTATCTCTTCTGCCATGCACTTTTTGCTGCTTTCTCATGAATTGTACAACCATCACTTTCTCTTCACATCCCTTTGAATATCTCATCAATTGCAGTGCTCTTTGAGCTTCCATATAAAGTTTTCTTCTGTATAGGAGAAGCTGTACAGGGAGTTGAGTTCTTCCTGTGAAACTTTAATTTGTTAACATCTCTTTCAGATTTTTGTGCAGTTATATCTCTTTTGCATCTCATCCACTTTGTTGCTTCTCAAACTTTGTTTTGGTCTCTTGTGCTATAGCTTCTACTACAAAGGACCTGAAGCTGCAAAATGCATGCTTGAGGCTAATATTTCTTCATAAATCTATCTCTAAATTATTGTGGGGAGATAATTAAACAGTAAAATGAACTTGGGGCATTTACTCAATGGATAAAGTAATTTTAGGTCTGGAGTCCTGTTTTTGCATCTTGTCTTTCTGTGTGGCCTTTTAAAAGTCGTGTTTTATGTGCTTCTGTTCCCTTTCCTGTCCTTTTTCTTGAAAGTGTGGGCTGGTAAATGTTAGTCACAACACTTCATATATTGTGTGGGCCTGTACACCACCACTACTAGGAAAGTATCAGAACATGAATAGGATAAACTCAAATTCATATGGGCATTTTGAATTCCCCAATACTTTTCTTATGTATTAAATGAATAATATGCTCAGTTAGAAAGAGGTGTAACTTTCAAAACTTGAGTGATTTCTATTGATTTTGTTTTCATATCTGTCTTTCAAGCTACTTCAAGCATCTGGGCAATCTTTTGCCAGATGTTCTCCCTTCACCTGGAACCTTACAGTAATGCAATATCATAGGTTGTGGGTTTTTAAACAAAAATGGAACAAAAAACTCAGAGTGCCCTTTCACAGACTGCCACCCTGATCAAAACACATTACAAGAATTCTTGCCAGTAATCCTCCTAATTCTACCAGTCTTTCATAATTTAGAAGCACATAGAAATAGCTGAATTGTAGTACCTAAAATTGTTATCACCTTCTATTGACAGAATTTGTGGGTTTTTTGTTTGTTTGGGTTTTTAAAATTTTATTTAATGAATTGGGTATTCATGGAGGATAAGGTTCTTGCAGTGTGAAAGAGTCTTGTGGTCCTTGGCATAATATTTGGTAAAACAGGTACTATGTAGGACTGTTACCAGGAGGGCAGAGAGAGCGTATTATCCTTTGACAAATACTAGTCTGGGCTTACCTTTACAATGCTGCTGGTTCTTATAGCTCTTACTATTCCCCTCATTCAGCTTTGTGGCTTTTTTATGATCAGGAAGTCTGTCTGGGTCCCTGTATGGTGGACATTGCTGTAATTAGCTTGCAAGCTTCACTGAACTTTGGGCATCTTTGATATTTCTCTGGAAATCTGGAATCAGACAAACTTTAGATAACTAAACACTTAAAAAAAAAAAAAAAAAGAAAGTGCTGTGCATTTAGCAACAGAGGGGGCAAAATTAACCTTATAATTCACTTCTTATGTGAAGTTAGGCCCATAGTATTCACTGGATCCCATCTTTCGATACATTTCAAATTTGATTGTTTGTTCTTGCTGCATCCTTTTCAACACTGGCCAGAGTAATCTTTCAGGTTGACCAAAGACTGGAGTGTAGTGGATGCCAGGCACCCATCAAAACCTCTCTATCACTGCCCTACACAAGTGGACAGAGGAGAGAAAATAAAGCAAGATTCATGAGCAGAGATAAAGACTGGGAGAAATCACCCACCGAATACCATTATGGGCAAACCAGACTCAACTTGGGGATATTAACTGCATTTATTAGTAACAAAATGAGAGCAAAACAATGAGAAGTAAAGTAAAAGTCTTAAAAAACACCTTTTGCCCACCCTCTCCCTTCTTCCTTGGCTGTACCTCCTTCCCTGCAGTGGTGCAGGGAGATGGGGAATGGGGGTTAAGGTCAGTTCATCCCATGTTGTTTCTGCCACTGCTCAGAGAGGAGTCCTTCTCTTGTTCTAGCATGGGGTCCATCCCACAGGAGACAAACTTCAAGTTGAGTCCATCCCATGGGCAACCGTTCTCCATGAACATGTGGGTCAGTCTTCCACAGGGTGCAGTCCTTCAGGCACAGCCTGCTCCAGCGTAGGTCCCACGTCCTACCAGGAAACTAGCTCCAGCATGGGCTTCTCTCTCCATGGGTCTGCAGGTCCCTGCCAGGAGCCTGCTCCAGCACTGGTGCTCCACAGCTTCACAGCCCTCTTTCATGGCATCCACGCTCTGGTGTGGGTCTCCTCCATGCGCTGCAGGTGGATCTCTGCATCCCTGTGGTCCTCCATGAGCTGCAGGGGCACAGCTGCCTCAGCATGGGCTGCAGGGGAATCTCTGCTCTGGAGCACCTCCTCCTCCTCCTTCTGCACTGACCTTGGTGTCTGCAGGGCTGTTCCTCTCACACATTCTCACTCTGCTCTTCTCTGTCTGCAATTACATATGTGCAATAATTTTTTTTCCTTCTTAAATATGTTGTCACAGAGGTGTTATTATCGTTCCTGAAAGGCTTGGCCTTGGCATGCAGCTCATCCATCCTGGAGTGGGCTGACACTGGCTCTGCTAGACATGGGCAAAGCTTCTGCCATCTTCTCACAGCTCCCCCTCTACCAAAACCCAGCCACGGAAACCAAATACACTGGGGATAGACCCATCCAGCTACCAGAACTTGTTCTATTATGTAGCAATTAATATAAATTTGCTAATACTTACTCAAATATCATGAATGAAAGCAAGATAGAATTATAAGGGTCTTTTAAAAATTTTTCTACATACAGTGTAGCCATCAACTAAAGCACCACACACACTTTATCAAAATGACTACATGGTGGTTAATAACCTGTCACAGATTACTTGAATGGGGATTTCAAGACAAAACCTACTTTATATATGAATAGACATTCCCATCCATCATATAATATTACAGAAGTTCAACAGTTTTTTCACTGAAAAAGTTGAAGAAAAGCAAACAAGGAAGTTAGTTTCAGCCTCAGTCCTTGCCTGCAATGTTTTCACATTTGGTTTTCACTTCATTTTGTGTAACTACTCTGCTTAACAGGAGTCAGAGAGTGTTACTATTTAATGTTATGACTCAGTGTACCTCTGGGACATACATTTGTCTCAGTCAAATTCATCCATGACTTTCAGAAATACCCTCTGTCTGTGGCTTGGTTTTGACAGACTAATGGGGAGGGATCATTGTTTCTGAAGATCCCTGAATTTTATCTGTGCAAAAAATTTCTTCAAGTCGAGTTAGGTAAAAAATAAACAGGAACTATGAATTATAAAATCTCGTGTATGGGCAGGGGGTTTGTATTGCATGACCTCCGGAGGTCTCTTCCAACCGCAACTATCCTGTAATTCTGTGATTTTCAAGCTGACTGGGTGTGATCCAGCTCAGTTCCAGCACAGCAAATACAAATCTATGGCTTACTGCAGATCTGGTTGTGCTGCTTTACAAACGTAAGATTTTATGTGTGTACCTGTTTTTTCCAGCTTAGGGACAGAATGTTGCTGCCTGCTCTGCACTTCAATGGCTGATCATTGTATGAGAGTAACTTCTGCAGTTGCCAAATTTCTTTATAGCCTAACATACGTCTCTTGCACTATTCCTAAAATTTAAAGTGTTTTGTCTGTGTGACAGATAGGTTTCAAACATTTTACATCTTAAATGAACAATATTCAATTAATAGATGAAGCAAAGTGTAGTATTTTTAGTGTCCAGTACTTGTATGTTTTTAGAAAATGTTACTGATTACTTTTTAAGAGTTTATTTCTAACAACTTCTCTTAATTCCTCATTCTGAAGGGTTTACTATTACAACTTTATGCATGTTTGATATTTTTGTTCTCTCTCAGGTATTCCTTCCTTTTAATGGTTTCTATCACCATGAGTTATTTGTTAGGCTCTAGTTAGGTCTTTTTGGTTTTTTCTCATCCTGCAGTTTCTGTTCTGTGTTAGTGATTCTTAGCAGTATAAAAGTCTTCTTTCATTACCTTCTGGGCAAGTAGTTCCAACAATGTGTTCAAAGTAGTGTTTCAGAAACGGAAAAGGGACAATAGTGGAGGAAAAAAGTCTTTGCATATATGGATACAACTACTTGTCAGTTTGTCTACAAACTATGAAATCAGGCTGTAAGATGTGACTGTTTTGAGTGCAGGTATCTCAAGCATGTTTCTTTTCAGTCACAATGATGAAGTGAACTTGTTCTGTAAGTGCCTAAGGATCTGCCCTCCAGAAGGTGTGTAGTCCAGGTCAGTGAGGACACACAATTGCCTTTTTTGTCTCAGAGATCTGCAGAAGTCTTTTCCAGCGAAGTTTTATCCAAACATTATTGCTTCAGTTAGACCCTGTTTGAGAAGCAGATGAGACAGACCAAGCATGAATGTCTGCTTGCTTTCTGCAAGACTTCACAAACTGAATACTTTCCTATTCACCACTCATGATGAAAGCTTTAGACAGAGAAACTATGGAAATTTATTTTATGTTCCAGTCAGTGATACTGCAATAAATACATAACATAGAAGTTATATAAACCCTAATACAATGTCAGTCATTTTATTTACAGATAGTGACTTTAAAACAGATGGTTTTGGGAGTTGAAAAACAGAGTTTTGTTTCTATTCTGGTGTTTTTTATATCAAGATTCCTTGTTTACTGCTTAACTGACTGATAATTACCCTCTGTATTTGCATGATTTTCTTAGGTGCATTAACAGACACTAAAACAGAAATTCAAACCTGGTATAACATTTCTACCTTTTTATTTTTCTTTTTGTGCTTCCATAGCCCATCATTCCAATGTATACTCAAAATGTCCGTGAAGGCTATAGGATGTTCAAAGAAAGAAGTAAGAACTTAAAAATATATTTATGTATTTGGAATGTTTTATCTCTTTTCTCTTAGGTTTCTCTTGCTTTTATCTTAGATTTTGCTTTTCAGACTTTTGCTTACTTTGGATTCTCTAACACTTGCTGTGGGTCAGAGGTAGCTAAATATGGAAATAGCTTGTGCATAACTGTTTTGTGTGTATGATTTGGTTCTTTAATGCAGTCTTATTTCTGTGATCTGTTAAGTCTATTGAGCTCTGTTTTGGTGGACAGTTACCTCAGTCCTCTAAGAACTTCCTGACTGTCAAATAAAGCGTGCATTTTTAAGAAGCCTTCTCCATTAATGAGATTTCACGTTTGGATTCTGTTTTCTGTGACTATAATCTCACTTTTTCCTCCCATAAACCATTTCAGGATTTTTTAGACAGTTGTATGAAAGCACTCGATTGCCTTTTACTCCTCCATATGGAGGACTTCCAGTTAAATTTCGCACATACATTGGGAAGCCAATCCCTTACGATCCGAATATAACTGCAGAGGAATTAGTTGAAAAGGTAAGTTCTTGCTCCTTGCAATATTGAGCTACATACTTTGCCCTCTACTATAGGTACACTTGAAACCAGTTTTTTGCATGCTTGAATAAAGACAAATACACTTGTTAAAGCTATGGGCAGTTGAGGTCTGGAATTATTTAATGTACAAATACCTACCAGTAAATATTGACATAGTAATAGTTCATTGGGATGCCTTTATCCTTTCGAAATGTGTGAGCTCTGTCTTCTTGTTATGTTAACTTCGTTTCTCCCATGCCTTTGATAACTTTGATAATAATCATGAAATGACAAACTATGTTTTAAATGGAGTTTTTAGTAAGTATGGAAATAAATTTCATAAATAACAAAAAACTTTGAGAATCCTCATCAAATAGAGTAGGGCTCTAGAAGAAAAGTTCCATAACAGCTTCAGTCTCAGTGTCAAAATGAAAATGTTAAAAATAAAGTTGCATCCAAAATATAAAAATATCTTGAGTACCTAACGCTTGGTGAAATCAGTGGTGCCCAGGAGCATAAAAGTGTTTATAGAATTAGTTTTTAGGCATTTTTCAAAATACTAAGCTAAACCAAAAATACGGCTTTTAAAATTTTTCATGGAAGATGAAAGGAGGATTGTATGCAAGAAAAATTAAAAAATCTGCTATGACCTAGAAATATACAAACAAATCAGCTGTTAGAAATTACTTACTAAAACACACCTTGCTGCCCCCCAAAAGATGCAACAAGGCTAGCTTTTCTTTCGTTTTCTTTTTTCTTAAGGGTCTGCTGCAGGTTGTTCTGAGCTTCACAAAAGTGAAACCAGAAAGACAGGTTTGGTCTGTTACAAGGGAACAGTCCCAGCAAGCTGTGGAGTTTGGTCTTAGCAGCTTTAGGAGGCTGGAAGCAATATGACTGCCCTTATAGTTATTCATATTCTTGTATTTTGGGGGAACAGTATTTTGTGTACCTGCAAAAGTGAAATTGAAATTTCCCATGATATTGATTTACTTTACCAGGGCAAGCCTTTGGCTGCCCTCTTTCACCACCGCCCACTTTGGTGGGGGTACAGTTAGGTCTTCTGTGGCTGATATTACTTTAAAAAAAAGGCAACCTAAATGAGGTTTGAGGTGAGCAGTGGTCTGACTGACCCCTGTCTGATCCTGCCCTGCAAAGGAGTTAGGACATGAATCTGTCAGGAAAGGTTTGGCTACTTGTTTCTTATATACACAGTGATATTCTGCTATAACTCTGGGGTAGATCAGTGGAGTATGTAGCTACCCTCATTTCATGCTTAAATACGTGAGGGAAACCAAAAGGATTTAATTTCTTATTTCCTTTATAAATATAGAATATTGTATTAATTCTCTTCCTAAACGTGCAATCTCATATAAGGAGTGTGATGAATTTTCTTATTATGTGCATGCTGTATATGATAAAATTATGGGAGAATTCATGTTGGGAAGGACAGACAGAGATTCCTAGTCCAAGTAAGGTCAGCTATAAGATCAGATGAGGTGAGTCAGGCTTTATCCATCATTTTTTGAGGAAAGCTTCCAGGCATGGGAAATTGCAGAAAGTTAATGTTTGCATCTGTTAAAGGCTACTTTGACATAGTAATGACCATGTTTGATAAATCTCAATAATCTGAACCTACCCAAATGGTAGCCATTATTTTTGTTCCTTTCTTTTCCAAGAAATGTGTTGTTAGGACAACTAGTTAATATAAAAGACAAATTTTTTCTTACAGTAGAGGTATGTGTGAATTTTCCCTCTTGAACGTCTGAGAAGTCAGTGATTATACTGTTCTTCCATGCATAAATAAGTCTGTAAAGGCAAATTTCTCTTCTCTTTTCAGACAAAAACTGCTGTCCAGGCTCTCATAAGCAAGCACCAAACAATCCCAGGCAACATATGGAAGGCTTTACTGGAGCGATTTGATAAACGTCGTAAAAGTGATTAGAATGCTTATGTTTATTTCATTGGTTTTACAGCATACAGTAAAAAACAAAGTCCTACAGCACTGGTCTCTAATGGTCAGTGTTAACCAGTTTAATTTACAAATTTCTACAGATTTGGTGGAAGACAACAATTAACCTCTTGAAAGTTCCCCCATGTTTTTGAGAATATCCTGAACTCAAAGATTGATGAAGTTGACTTATGTATAATAGCAGTGCAACAGCTAAATTCCCCAAAAGGAAATCACATAGCCAAGATTTTCCTGGTTCCTAAAACTTATATCGGAGAGCTTTAGCGGTGTTGTCTAGGTCTGTGGGTTTGTGTTTTGAGCACAGTCCAGTCTCAGAGCAGAGCCTCAGGGCCGATGTTGTCCCACCAGAGACCACCCCACGGGGGGTACCTTCCCTGGTGGGCCCCACACAAGACAGTGTCAGAACAGAAAATCTCTTGTTTTAGGTAATGAGCTACTGCTTAGACCATTCTTCTAGAGACTATACAGAGAACCATAATCCCATTAAAACAGATATTAGACTCCTTCAAATACATCAGCGTAGTGGTTTGTACCCTGGAAAGCAGGACTGCTACATCCAAGACTTTGTCCACAAAAAAAGGTCTCTCAAAGAGAGGTAGTTTCAAGGTAGAAGGTAGTTTCAAGTCTGAGCTGGTTCATGCATGCACTGTTGCACCACACCATAGCTGTTAAGTGGATGAGGCTGCCCCCAGCCTGGAAATCCCTGGATATGGTGTGTGCAGTGTGGATGTGCTCTATTTACTCAAATCTCCCAGTGAGGAGGGAACAGGCTCGGGGGGAGCTGTCTTAGGCAATGCATCCTTGAGGCTTATCATCACTGGTGGTTTGCCTAAAAATGCAGTACTGCAACACTGCTGGTACAGATTGAACCAAAATGCCTGTTTGGAAAGGCAGTGTTGTCCTCCTAATACAACTTGTGGAAAACTGAAACATAGTACTAAGCAGAAGGTGTTTTTACAGGCTGTGGGATGTTGCTACTGGTGGGAGTGGGGGAACTTTGTGTAATCTATCCAATATGTCATTAAATGCAACCAAGTCTTAACTTTATATACTAAGAAAGGTAATTCTGGTGCTTCATTTTTCCTTCATGTACTTTTAATATGTAAATAATCTTCCCTTTCAACATCCTAAAAGGACATAGCATCTAAGGAAATATATGTTTGCCCATTTTTCAGTAGAAAACTAAATCTGTTCTTTGGATTAAAACAAATTCTTCCACAACACTACTTCTTCACAAGTATTTCTTGCACATCTGGTGAAGGGAGAAGGATAGACAGGTGAGTTATTTCCCTGGACCAAAAAGACAGGAATCCTGTCCTGAAAAAAAACCTTCAAATCTGTCTTAAGATACAGGAGTCTTTACTTGAACACCTTAACTATAACTGCTGTATACAGGCAGAAAGATTTTTCTCCCAGCAGAGACTCAGCATGCACAGGAGATGATAAACTAAAGCAAATCAAGATGCAGACTGGTATGCCTGGACATAAACAGGAATTCAGACCATGAAGTCTTACATGCTGCACTCCAGGAATACAAGCTAAAATTCAAAGCCTGAGCTTAAGTCAAGGGATGAAAGGAACGAAAGGAAAAGGTTATGGAATACTAAAATGGACACAGATGAAGAAGCAAGAGAAATGATGAGTAACCAGAATCTGAAGCTTCTTTGCATTGCAGAAACTGTAGAAGGACTAGACAGAGTCATTGTCTGGCTATACTATTTTTCAAGTACAATTAATACCCCATGGAACTTGTCCGAAGAAGGGCAACGAAATGGGTAAAGGGTCTGGAGCACGAGTCCTGTGAGGAACTTCTGAAGGAGGTGGGGGTGTTTAGCCTGGAGAAAAGGAGTCTCTGGGGGGACCAACAAATGTAACTACCTGAAAGGATGTGCAGCCGGGTGGGAGTTGCTCTCTACTACCAGGTAATAAGGGACAGAACAAGAGGAAGTGAAAGTTGTGCTGGGAGAGATTTAGATTGGATATCAGTAAAAATTTCTTCACTGAAAGTGTTGTCAAGCACTGGAACAGGCTGCCCAGGGCAGCGTTGAAGTCACCATCCTAGGAGGTATTTAGAAGATGTGTAGATGTGGCACTTGGGGACATGGTTTAGTGGTGGACTTTGCAGAGTTAGGTTATTGAGTGGACTAAATGATCTTAATCATCCTTTCCAATCTAAACGAGTCTGATTCTGTGACCAATTAACTGCTTAAGTAATCAGAATTTGAACAACCTTTCAAATGCCATGCTCTCTGATACGTGATGCTACGAGTGTGCTGCAACTCACAAAGGAGCACTAACCTTGGGTAGGAGATGTGTAATCAGAGCACCGATTATCTTTCAGAGCAGAGATTCCTGCCTCTATCTCCTCTGTTTCAGACAGCTGTTAATATTTGCTAACAAAGTTTAAGCTTTTCCTGGGCTTTTGCATCTTTTAGCAGCATCACTGTGTTATCTGCAGCTTCTCTGAAGTGAGCTGGAGTAAAAAATAATTTATATTTGTTGTCTTTTGTCACAGTTGTCTTAAGAGTATTTTCTGGGGGTCTCAAGATGATAGACAAAATTATTATTGAGAAATAGGAGTGATTTTGAATTATGTATGTGATTCATCTAATAAAAAAGTTTAAACAAATTTTTCTAGAAACGTTATAATACTGCTCTAATAGTAAGCAGTTATTATATTATTTTAGTGGCCCCCTCTAAATTTTTACTCCTTTTAGAATAGTATTATAGAAATCAGAACTAAAAACTGGTCTTATAGAAACTAGAGTTCTTGTCATACAAATAGAAATGTAATTGCAGATCGAGTCACTCCCCTGCTACCCTTATTTTTTAGCCTCTCCATCATGCAACAAAAAAAGAAATGAAAACCAGCACATGACCTGTGCCTGCCTCAAAATGAAAGCAGTATTTCAGTATTTATGACTCTTGTTAGGTATAGTTTGCCCAGTAAATAACGCAGGGAAATTCTGTTTTTGTAGTTTTTTTGTGTATAAGCTTTAACAAGCTCAAATGACAAGATTTTGCATTGGGGAAAAATATTGTAGTGATAACACAGTAAATTAATAAATTCATAGAGTCATAGAATATCCTGAGTTGGAAGGGACCCAGAAGGATCCTCGAGCCCCAGCTCCTGGCTCTGCACAGGACAGCCCCAAGAGTCACAACATGTGCCTGTCCAAATGCTTCTTGAACTCTGGCAGGCTTGGGGCTGTGACTAATTCATTAATTGAATGACAGTGGAAACAGTTGCACAGTAAACTGTGCACAACTGAGCAGCTGCAGATGTCGAACAGGCAGATGATGTATGTGTAGAAGAGAGCTGGTCAGAAGAGCACAGCTGGCAGGGATCTGGAAGAGCTGGCCAAGTTCATTTCACTGAAGGCTGAGGGCACAGCCATGGCAGTGTTCCATCTCATCCAACAGGTAGGGTATCTGCATCAATGTCCGTGTGTTTGGAGCTGCACCCAGTGTCACTGGAACACTGCTTATTTCTTTGAGAGATTTTTATTTGTAAATCCATTATTTTATTTATTTTTATACATAAATCCAGGGATTCCATCCACAGCTGTCGGGCAGTCAGGAATGCCTTAACAGCACCGTGAATGCCGTGTCCGAACCACAAATTGTCTGGAACGCTGACTCCCTGCAGTGGGTACGAGTGGGTACCAGATGCTGCTGCTGCTGCTGTGGCAACACCAGTGGGGCTGGAGAAGGAGGCTTACATCCAGCTGGCAGGTACTGGGGAAGGGGTGGCTGGGAGGTAAGTGGTGCTCGAGGCAGGAGGGTGAATGGGCGAGACATGGTATTTCCCACTGGATGCAGTGGCCGAGGGTATTGGGGGTTGTTTAGTCTGGAGAAGTGGAGACTCAGGGGTGACCTTATCGCTCTCTGCAGCTCACTGAAAGGAGGTTGCAGCCGGTCGGGGTTCAGCCTCTTTCCCCACTCAACCAGCGACAGTGTGAGAGGACACAGTCTAAAGCTGCACCAGAGGAGGTTTCTTCACAGGTTAGACATTGGAATGGGCTGCTCAGGGGGGTGGTGGAGTCACCCTCCCTGAAGGCGTTTAAGGAGAGACTGGATGTGGCACTCTGTGCCGTGGTCTATTTGTCACGGTGGTGTTGGGTCACGGGTGGGACTCGATGATCCCAGAGCTCTTTTTTAACCCAATCCCTCTGGGATTCTGTGCTTCCCCGCCGCCAGGCGGCGCCCTCCGCCGCCCCGCCCCTCGCGCTCGCGGGGAACGCGCGCCCCCTGGCGGCACGCCCTCCTCCTTCGCCGCGGCGGAAGCGGCGGGCGGTGCGTGCCGCACGCGGGTCCG
>VZTJ01006619.1:338682-388434 GCA_013397795.1 Orthonyx spaldingii
CTCCGCGGGGGCGGCGGGCGGCGAGTAAAACCGGGCCCGGGCAGGGACGCGGGGTTGGAGCCGGAGCCGCCGCCGCCAGGGGAAGGTGAGCGGGCGCTGCTGCGCGGGTGGAGGGGCGCGGGCCGGGCCTGGCCCCGCTGCCGCCCCGCAGGTGCCGGGCGGGAGGTGACCTGCCGCGGTGGCCTCTGCCGCCGCCGAGCTTTAATCGGGGCCTTGCTGTAGTCACCGTCGGGACAGGGGCTGCGGGCGGAGCGCGGGCGCTGCAGGGGCCAGCCGGGCCAGGGCTGTGCCCTTCTTGTTGGGAAAGCGAGCCTCGACCCCCTCCGTCCGCCTGCGGAAGGAACCTCTGACCAGCCGTCACAGGAACCAGGCCAGCTCTTGGGCCAAAACAAGGACTAAACGCCCCTCTGGCTTCTAGGGTCTCTCTTGTCGCAGGTGACATTAGCAGGATTATCAGGGTCTTTGGTATTTTTTGTTTATTTAGGTTGTTTTTTTTTTGGTGTGCTTGTGGTGGCAGTGCTAATTTTGGTAGAGACACCCTCTGTAGCCGTGTGTTTCTGTTGGCAGGGACATGTCGTAGCTGCTGCTGTGCAATATCTTTCCAGTTTGGAAACACTGGGATGTCCTCCGGAGGTTTCACTTGCACATTTCACATACATGCTGAAACCGTGCCGTGTGGTGTTCACAGCAGAATGTGTTGCTGTCTATAATCGCTCCTTCTATCGCAATCAGGAGGGTCTCAGTTATCCCAGCATCTGCTGACTGCAGCTGAAGGCCTCTGCTGTAGTTTGGTTAAGGACTTTTCTGGGTCATGTGCTAGAAGTCAGTGAAGGGAATTGTGTGTTAGCCTTGTTTCCACTCTGTAAAGCCTCAGGTGTAAGCATAAGTCGGTGTGCACTGTCATTAGGCAAGTGAGAAATTGCATCTTTTTGAACTAGTGAAAAATGTATGTAAGCTGCTGTATTGGAAGTTAGAACTTAAAAATGTGTATTTTGAACTGCTCAACAGCAAGTTGGAACAGACTAAAGTGTCATTATCGGCTAGTAGCATGTAAGAACTGTATTGAACCTGTATTCAGTGTGGAAGTCCTGGGCTTTTTTGGATCATAATCTGCCTTTCCTTCTTCACTGCCATTGTACCCACATTTGTGAGGACCTTACTGCTGCTCTTACTGAGCGGTTATAGAGGGGGAAGTAGAATCTTTGCAGTAAAGGGACAGGAGGCAACAGACACAAGCTGTAGTAAGGGGAGCTCTAGAACTAGAATAAAGAAAAACATTTTCACCATGAAGGTATTCAAGCATTGGATTAGGGGTCTGAAGAAGCTGTGGGATCTCTGTCCATGGAGATACTACAAACTGGACAGGACATGTCACTGAGCAACCTGATTTAACTGGTTAGTTAGGAAGAGGTTGGACAGTATAAATTTTCATGTGATTCTCTTCAAGACGAGGAAGCAGCATTGTTCAGGGTAGAGTTGACTGTCCCTAAGGGAAGGCAGTGCTTTAGCCCTTATCTCTGTGGTTGGTAGCACAGAAGATGTTAGATTTTAATTTCTGTTGCAGGTTAGCATACAGATACATGAGTAAACTTACAAAACTGTGGTGATTGCATTTGAGGTATTGCATTGAACATTATAGGCAAAAGGACACGTAATATTTTGCAAGATTGACATGTGTGAACAGGACTTTAAATTTACTTGATAGAGGATTTGGGGTTTGGGGAAAGCTATTAACAATTAAAAATATATAATAAGTGGGAGAGTATAGCTTTAAGTAGTCTTTTAAGCTACATAATCACTTCTCAGTTTTGAAATAATACTTCTGTGCCATAACCCATACTCCATATTGTTCTCTAGGTAGTAGGTGGAGCCATTGGAGAAGTCCAGGCATAGCAATCTGATAAATATTGTGGTGTTGAATGCTACTCCTAAATCTTGCTTGGTCTCACAAGTTGTGTTTCTTATACTTGCTGTGGGTGTTTGCTGCCTGACAAGTTCTGAAATTCGGCTGTGGCAACTAGAACGAAAAAGAGCTTTCTCTTGCTCTCCCATACCCTCATTTTCTCCCATCCTTTCCCCCTAATTCACACCCCAAACACAGGTGCACAAAATCAGTGCAGGGCATGTGACTAATGCTATGTTCTTATACCTTGCTGGAGATAAATCAGCTGCCCCTCACACTGTCTTCAAGAACATGCTGAGGAGCAAAATGTTGTAAGCCTGAATTAGTGGAACAGGCATTGATTGTAGGAGCAAAGATCAGCTTTCTTCTCATTAATAGGAGTTACTTTGAGTAATGTGTGTAGAGGCTGATTTCAAAACCAAAGGAAAAGGGACATCCTTGCTCTGTCAGAATGTGAGGGAAAATTGAGATGGGAAAATAAGTGAAATGAGTTCTACTCTAGGATGTGTTTAAATGTTCCTTAGCAAATGTGGAGTAAAATTGACCTGCTCTGTAATTTTTGTTGTCACTGGGGTTCTGATAGCAGTATTATCTTCTGGATTTCAGTCTCTTGTTGCTTGCAGAAACAGAGCAAGAGTAAAAGAATGATAGACACACGTCTGTCTAGGCATAGGAGATCTTCAGTCATACCTGTTGTAAGTCCCATGCTAATAAACAAAACACAACAACTTCAAGTTTAGATTCTTTCAGAAATACTGTTCTTAATCCATTTCTCTCTACAAACCTATTCTACAGTTGCAACATGTTTTTCTTCTTGGTCCTGACTAGCAGAACTGGGAATATTGACCAACTAGTTTTTTCTAGCCTAGAATAACTTTTGTACTCAGAGGTATTAGGTTTGCTGTTCAAGCACTTGGCTAAAACAGCCAAGCATTCAGGTTGTCCTGTGTAAGGTGTAGTGAATAGCAAGTTGTCCCCTACATTGTACAAAGCTGAGAAAAAGAAGTGTTGCTCCAGAGTTATAGAAAGCCTGAAATTTCAAGTTTGACTTCTGTGGGCTGGTAACTTCTTAGGAGCTGGCATTCGAGTAGAGAGATTCTTATACATAGACACAGTAAAGCCAGAGCAGTTAAAGCTCTAAAGAGGACTTTTTGTGATCTTCTTCCCCTTGTCCTTCCTGCTGCCTCTCAGTGTTGTGCTCTGGGTCTTGACGTTGCACTATCAGTGAATTTCTGGGTACAAATAAAGGTCTTTCCAGGGCTGAGACTTTCTTATTTGAGACAGTCTTCTTCCTGAGTCATCCATCCTATGGTTGTAGTTAGCGGAAGTGTTCAGTACGTTTTCCTTATAGCACTGGATTTGAGACTGTGATGTTTCCTGTTTCCTGTTAGTGCTTGAGAGAAGGTTTTATTTTATTGTAACAATAAATTAGACTAATCAATACATGCTTTCTGAAGTTCAAAAATACAGTATTAATTGGTATGGGTAACAGTATAAATGTTCTAGATCTGTGCAAGTTGAACGGCTTTCAGTGAGATAAAATCCTAGCCTGAAATTAAGCAATTGCACTATCTTTCTCAGTTAGAGTTGTCAGTATTTCCAGTACACAAAAGGAAAGGACAGTCAAGATCTAGTAAAATTTTGCTATATGAACTGTTAATAGGTGCTGCTGGGATGTGGGGTAAATTGTACATGAATAACATGCATCAGAGAGGTTTATTATGTGATTAAACAGTATAGGCAGATTATCTTTTTGGAAGACTTATTCATCTATCATTCATATCAGATCTATTCATCATTCATTTTTTAAAATTTTATTTTAAACAGGAGATGACAGGTGGAAATGAATCCTGTACCGCAGGACCAACATCTATGTCCTACTTAACTTGCCTGAGTTACATTCTGGAAGAATGGACTGGTGTGGAGCATATTGGAGATTATCTGAGTTATGTGTTCTACATTTTATGGGTGCTTTTCCCACTTGTAGTAGTCTTTGTACTTCCAGGAGTTATCGTCGTTCTCTTGTACGTTTCCATTCTCCTTCTTCATATTTATAAAAGGAAGAATGAATTAAAGGAAGCTTATTCCCATGATGTTTGGCAGGGTGCAAAAGAAATGTTGGCTACCCTGTGGGATGGACATGGAAGAATATGGCATGGTAAGTGAGATATGACCTTTCATTAAAAGCTGCTGAAGCTCTTATTGCTCATTTAGCTTTCAGGATTATCAATATGTGGCTGATCATTGCTGCTGGTGCATGCCAATTCAGGACAGGTTTTTTTCTGTTTTATGAGTGACTGTCAGTGGTGCTTGAGAGAAAAAAAAGAAGTCATTGAGACTTTTTTGAATGTAGATTTTTTGTTTTATGGATTTATTCCTTTGCTGCTATAAAATGAGATTCATGTTCTGGTTGAATTTATGGACAATTTTTTGAATTGCTCCTTTTTATAACAATTCCTGGATTTCCTCATTTGAAGAGGATCTGAAATGTGTGTTGTGTTAAAAACTAGATCAATTAACTGTATCATTTCAGGGTCAATATATGAAGGCTGGAAGTTAGATGCCAGTTCCCTGATAGCTGGTATGTCAGCCAGCACATGTAAGCATAATTTAATTGCACTTAACCAGTCTTACATAAAATGGCACATGATGGCTAAAAGAACCACTTAGTGTCAATTTACTCACTGGTTGCTTCTTGAAATTAGCTGTAGAGCCTGACACTGTTACAGAACCCTACTTTTTTATTTGACTTTGTATTTTGGACAACTGCTTTCTCTACTAGAATGTCAAAATGAAGGGACCTGTTCCTTGTCCTTCTGGTATTATTTCTTTATAAAGAAAGACTTAATAAATGATTTGGCTTTTCTCTCTAAGGAAATAATAAGTCTCTTTGAGAGTCATTCAGTCTAGATGCATCTAAAGGAGAAAGAGATACTTAAGAGCAATTTACATAAAGAATAAATCCTTCTTGAAAATCATCTCTATTTGTTCTCTAGTCAAAGGGAAGCGGGTTTTCAAGGCATTGATAACCAGATGGTGCAGCAGCTGTATCAGATAGGCTTTGTAAGACTAAGATGTAACTTTCAAATCTAGGAAAGTACACACCATCAAAATCGACAGCTACATCAAAGAGCTTAAAATGCTCACTTCACAATATAAAGCTATTTACTTTTTTTTCACAAGAAAATTATTTTTTTAAGGCCTTGGCTCTTTTAATCCTTAGTAACTTTTTCTTTTTGTAAGGTCTGACATTTTATTTGTGCAAGAAGATTCTTATCCGGTCCCTCATTGACAGCTGTGACTTCTTTCTGCCCTGCCAGCTGCTTCCCTCTTATCTATACACTTGTCTTGCTAAAGAATGAAATGTTTTCCAGTTATTTTTTCCCCACTTGATTAATCAGGATATCATAAGAAAAACTTTCCATCCTGAAATCTAACAGCATTTAAAAAGAAAAAAACAGAAACAAAAACCACCAGCCCTACAACCAAAAAACCCCAAACCGACCCCCAAACCTGGTGTGTGGTACCTGTAACTTTATGTGTATTATGCCAATGGCCTATTTGTTGGGGCTGGCTGGAGCACTGCTAGTGATCCCTGGGGATGGGACAGATGATACACTTGCAATATGTTCCAGCTCCACAGGTATACAAAGTAAAATAGAGGGAGAAGAGCCAAGAATACCTTCAGTATTAAATTAGTAGGCTTGGAATTGCAGGCCTGATTAATTTCCGAAGTGACAGGATTTGGTTGGGTGGGGTTTTTTTGTGGTTTTGGTTTTTTGCTTGTTTTATTTTATTTTAAAAAAGATACTCTAACAGTACTACTGATTATTAGCTGAATATGTCCTCTACTGATGCATTTTTACATTTTGTGTTAATTACATATATTCTGCACTGTAACTTGAATAGAAATGTGAGGTCAGTAATAAACTTATGTGTTTATGTATTTTTCAGCTAAGCATTTAAAGTCCCAACTAGCTTTTAGTATACAGTCATGGAAAGCTGGAACAGGTATAACTTGGAGAGAAGTAGCAAAGATAAGCTTCATGCCCTGGAGTAAAAGGAGACGTGTAAATGGGTGCTGTCATGTCAAATCTTCTGAAATAGTCACTGGTGACATGAACTTCTGAAGGTTGCTTTATAGCTTGAAAGAGTTGTTTCACCACTCCAATCCTTATTATGATGTCTCTTGAATGATTGGTTTGGAGGACTTGCAGCCTTGAAAACAGTGAGCTATAAAAATATGGATAAATTATACAGTTCAAGATAGTGAGACTGGGTGTTTTGTTTTAATGTTGGGGTTTTTTTTGCTCTTTCTCAAAGTGTGGTGCCTTAAATGAAACTTGTGTTCTCTGTGAAGCAACTTGTATTTCCTGTAGATGCTGCAAGTTACCTCTTGACTTAATAGTGGTCACTTTGCTCTTACTGCTTCTCAGTCCATGTTGGTTTCAGTCTGCCAACTTGCTGCAAGTTAGTTTCTTTGGGATAGAATTGTATAAAAATTTAACATCTGTTACACTTTTAACTCCTACAGGTTATGAGCTTCATGGTGTTGAAAATATTCCTAAAGGACCAGGACTTGTTGTGTTTTATCATGGAGCTACTCCTGTTGACTATATCTATTTCACGGCTAGACTTTATATAATGAAGAAGAGGTACTGCCACGTAGTAGCGGATCATTTTGTCTTTAGCTTACCAGGTAACATACTTCATTATACCAAGCAGTTTTGGAATTCTTATTTTAATTTTTTAATTGTGTCATTAATAAAAATCGTGTTGCAGGAACACAGCTTTCAGAAGAGACATTCAGACAAATTTAGTGCAAGTTTTGAAATAGAGCATATTCTTTACAAACAAGAATGAGATTGGCCCATGCAAGGATGGGACATAGTCCTGTCTGGGCAACACTTTCCAATGACTCTAGGATGTTTAGAAACAGAGAAGGAGATCTTTGGAGAAGCAGTGTTCTCTGTATTAACCATTAGCAAAGACTGCAATAAGATGTTTCTTTTTTATTCATGTAGGCAGAATGAGTGGTGTGAACTGATTAGGAATTAAACTGTTTAGAACAGATGCCTTATAAGTTAAGAATACTAGTCTGGAAAGACAATGTTTTTTTTATCCCACCCAACTCTTATCCAGTTGAGGATGGTGGGCAGTGGACGCTGTCCCCAGGAAGACTGTTCTGAGTAGAATCTTTTTTGGAGGAAAACTAGAGAAGTGTCCAGCATGTTAGTGTGAAACGTGAGGTGAAGCAGGTAGAAAATGAAAAATATGTTTCGGGCAAGATTTTGGCTGGGCATCCTAGTGAAATGCACTGCCAATTGGTGAAATTAATTATGTGAGGGGTTTGGTTTTTGTCTCTGTGAAACAGAGTAGTACCCACTTCCTTTCCCAAGTTTGGTTTGTGACTAAAGGCCTGTCAAGTCACAAAATTAATTACAAGGAGCATTATGGAGTGTACTGGTGCTTTTAGTGGAACCAACTCATATCAGAAAACTGTCTTTTTGTTGATATAGATTTATTTCAGCCTTAGTCCCTGAAAGGAACCTTTTCATACTGATCACAGTCTGGCTTTGCCTCTGCAACTGCTTTTGCCAACAGATTGATTTGTCAGTTGGTTATCAAATGTTTTGCATACAGATGACTAATGTAACCTACTTTGTAATGCAGATTTGGCTCCATAGTGTATCTGTATAGGCATAGTTGTTTATCAAATGGGACATTATGTTTTACTCTATTTCTGCTTTAAAGTAGGGCTCTAAGTGTGAGTATACTTATGAGTCCCCCAAATATTGTTCGGTAGCATTGCAGAAACATTTTGCTGAATGGCTGGTCTTGAAGAACTGGTTTCAGCAGTACAATACCTAGCTGACAGCTACAGGCATTCCTCAGGGATTGATACACTGCTGCTTAGTGTTTTTATAGTACCTCTGGATGAGGACTTGGAGCATGCACAGGAAATTCACTGATGATACCAAACTGGGGGGAGCTGTCGATATACTGGGCATTAAAGCTTGTCTTCAGAGTGACTTCATAGAAGTCAAGTGGCAGAAATGCTACAAAGTTCAGCAAAACAAATGTAGAGCTGTGCATCTGGGAGGAAGCAACTCTGTGCAACAGTATTCTGGATAGAAGGGGGTTTTGCAGGAAAGGACTTAGGATTCTAGTGGACAACAAGTTGAATGTGAGTCGGCAGTGTGCCCTTACAGCAAAAAGACGAACTGCACGCAGGGCTTTTTTTAGCATGAATGTAGCCACTGGTTTGAGTGAAGAGGTGTTTTGCCTTGACATGGCACCTGTGCAAGCACATCTTGCAGTACAGTGTCCAGGTTTGGACTCCCCAGTACAGGGCACACTGACACGCTGGAGCGTGTTCAGTGGATGATGATGGTCTGGAGCACACAGTGTACATGGAGAGGCTGAGAGAACGGGATTTGTTTGGCCTGTACCAGATAAGGATGGGGAAAGATACTATTGTTGTCTTCAGTGACCTTGTGGGAGGGTGGGGAGAAGAGGGAGTCAGCCTCTTCTCACAGGTGCACAGCAATACAATAAGAAGCAACAGAGGCAAGTTGCAACACAGGAAATTTGATTAGATATGTGGAAAGGTATTTTACCATTAGAGTGATCAGACACCTGAACAGATTGCATAGACAAGTTGGGGAATCTCCATGCCTGCAGACTTTCAAAACTCCACTGGGTGAGGCTCTGAATAGCCTGTTCGAGTTGGACCCGCTTTGAGTGGGAGGCTGGACTAGATGACCTCCAGAGCTTCCTTCTAATCTACATAATTCTCTGGTTCTGTGAAGGAATTAAGGCTGTTCAGGAAGATAAGCCCAAAGAGCCCAGAAAATGTTCCAGATTGTTTCAAAAGAAGCACAATAATCTGTGACTGGCAACTCGGGTAGATGCTGCTTCTCTTGTGAATCAAACCAGAAAGACTGTAATTTTATCCTAATGCTAAGGCTGTTTGATCTTAACTAAGTGTTCAGATTAAATTGGATGCCTCTTCTGAAGATGTTTTAACCTAAAGTTATTATGCTCAATGCAGGGGAAATGGGAAATGGTGGCAGGGCATTTGGGGAGTCTGTTAGACATACATGGATGTGTCAGAATTGTGTCAGTATTAAGTATGCTTTTGTTGCCTGCATTTTGGAGGAGAAGGATATGAAATATGGTCATGTGAATGCTTTTTTTCCTTCTTTTTTAACTAGAGATTGACCACAGGGAAAGACAATTCCAGGTTTCGAGTTCCTTTAGACTCTTAGCTGTGTAGTGCTCAGAAATACATTGACTTCTCTAAGTTTGGGAGAAAACCTTTTTTTTAAAGTGTTCAGAGAGGACTGAGATTTCACTTGTGTTCTCCATCATCCTCCACTATAGTGTGGGCCATTTTTACTTCCTAAAGTCATCCAGGAGCCCTCTTTAAAAAGTTGCCTGCTATTTTATGTAACTGAGACAGTCCCTTTCATGTGATGTCCCAGAGGAAAGGAGCTTTTGACTTCTTATCTGTTACATGTGCAAGGACTTGCAGAGTATCTTGTGAACTGGATGCTCTGCACGTATTCATGTGTGATTACCTACAACTGTGGAAGGCTGGATTCAGTGGTCTAGATGGTTCCTCTCTCTCTGGGGTCCTAAAGGTAAAGCACAGGAAAATGATGACATCCTTGCCATCCTGCTGCCAGGCAGCTGACAGCCCTGATGTTACAGTCACTGGGGCCAAGGCAGAGAAATGTACATAGTGCACAAGTTGAGAGCAGTGTTACATGCACCACTGGGTACTCTCCAAAGGATTTTCAAACATTTCTGTTGACACAGTCTTGTGAAAAATAGGAGAAGACTATGTTGGGGCAAAGGACAGAGCTCAGGTTGAACTGTGGAATAAAATTAAGTTTGGATGTCTTGGTGTCTGAGAGAATTAGCATGCTCTGCATGGCTGAAAAAAATGTGTTTAGATAATTTTGAGAGTTATTTTTTGTTGTTTAAAATGGAAATGGCTCTTGGTCACTTTCATGCAATGCTACCTGGTACTACCCTAGTGTTTCTTCTAACTTGGTGATGACCTTTGGCTTGGACACAGGTGCCCTGGCTGTCTTTTCAGGGCCACTGTGTCAGACTTTGTCTCTCAGCTGCTGTGAGGAAGTCAGGTTCTTCTTTGGTACTGAAGCAGAGCTTTGATAGTAATGTGTGATCTTCTGGCAAGGCTCTGAAGTACAGCTCAGAATATAAAGTGGATATTAAAAGTCAAGGGGGGAAATACAGCTGAGAAATTTTGTGAAGACTTGAAATGTCTGTGCACAACTATTCTGCAGTACATTTTTTTTTGTCTGTATTCTGTTAATATTCTGTTCTTTTTTTACTGATATGTGAACTGAACAGACTCATGGTGTTGCTTTGTCACACACACCTTCCCCCCTGCCCCTTCCCCAATGTATCCAATGCAGAAAGGAACAGTGTTGTCACAGTGTCTGCTTCCTTGAAGTCTCTTTTCCTGCTCACCTCAACCCTTTTCATGACTGTTTTGTCTGTCTCCTGAGCTCACTGACAGAAAGGACTTAGAGACAGGCAGCTTTTTATCACCAGGTGTATTCCAGAAAGCTTTATTTAGTTTAGGAATGTAAAGCATTGCAACAATCAGCAATTGAAAATCCCACAAAAAAAGCACCTGGCAGAAATTAATTTCATTTAGGAAAACTCTGTTTCAGGTGTTCGTCCATGCAAATGCTACTAGATGAAGACTGAGTGTCATCAGCAGTGTGTGAGGCAGGCACAGCAAAATATGAGACAGGTGTAGTGCTGCTTGCGTTCTGTTGCCATGTGTACAGACAGATCCCGATTTGGTATGGAGATGAGTTGGAAGTAATTATACTCACACCAGCTACAAAGACTAGTTAGAGATCAGAGTTTAGTTAAGAATAAACTAATAATGTGTTGCCTCATGCTTTTCTTCCCATGCCCTTAGTTCATGCGAGCTGTAAGATAAGACCTCTGTCTTAACTATATTTGGGCTCTCCTTTAGCATGTGTATGTAACAAATGTGTGTTTATAGTCACAGCTACTCGTTTGTTATTGAGAAGCAAGCTCAACTAGATCAGTTCTTTGTCCTTGTCTATGGCTGATAAGGTTGTTTGCTTCAGTGGGAAACTTCAAGAAAGAGAAGCAATGCTTCACTTACTGCCCGGTCACCCAAAGTTACCCTTTTGGTATGCACTACTCATAAATACGGTATAAATTTAAAATTTATTGAACTAACTGAACAGGACTTATTTCCTGCAAACAGAGTTTTATGCTAGTTATATCCTTTAACAATAGACTAGTTGTCTAAATTGATCAGATATGTTCCCTTTTCATGCTTGTAGCAAATTTTTTATGTTCTGCTGTTCCTTGAAGAGTATGGTCAGAATAAGGTCAAATCCAAGGTGATATGAGGAGTTGATGTAATGTTAGGTTAAAAGCTCTAGTTACAATATTAACAGGAGGTGAGTGTAGCCAATTGAGGCTTACCAGATACCTCTTTGTATGAAATGCCATCCAGATACTCACAGACTGAACCAGAGTCAATTGCTACAGTGATCTCTAATGCTGAGGGTGATGCATTTTCTTTGTCATTCTCCTTCTTATGCACAACTGCTCTTTGCCAAAGTTCACAAAAGAAAACCACAACAATATCCTGGTATTGCTTCTTGTTGCTCTTTATTTGGACTATGCTATATTTGAACAGTAGAGCTTGAGCAAGGAGCCAGTGCCCTTGAGTGAACTCCTTCAAAGGGACACCTGAACGATGTCAGAGTGCTTGACGGTTCTTTTTCAGTTTAGTTCTAATTGTGGAATAATACCTGACTTTACTGTGACAAAAAGCCCCTGAAACCCCGAAATCTTCAACTTTGCACACCAAAATCTGTAAGTTTGACTTTGTTTCAGTCCCTCTTGGGGACTGGGGGCCACAGCCTGTTAGACAAGTAAGTTTTAGCCATAGTGTTCTATGCTAGGAGTCTGTACTCAATGGCAGTATTAATTAATGGTTTCTGAATTAATATTACCTTACCCTACAGGCTTTAAAATACTAACTGATGTACTAGGAGTTATACATGGACCAAAAGAAGCTTGTGTGAGGACTCTGCATGACGGCCATCTGTTAGCCATTGCCCCCGGTGGAGTTCGGGAAGCGCTCTTTGGGGATGAAATGTACGCTATTCTGTGGAGCAATCGCAAGGGCTTTGCTCAGGTGGCCATTGATGCAAAAGTGGTAAGTATGACACATCATGGAAGAGAAGCAAAGAAAGCTAAGTTGTTAGTACTTTCTTCCAGAGAAAGCTGTTTGGATTATGACATATTTGATATTAGATTTCTGACTGTCATGAGTATGGTCTACTTGTTCTAGTAACTACATTTCAAGATTCTTTTTGTTGCTTTTGATAGATAAGAAGGCTTTAGAGTCAGCTAAGAATAGTGTGCTTTGGAAATCCAGAGTTTAAAAGAACGAGATACAAGATGGTATCTCCAGAACAAGCATGTGCTGTTGTACACATACCTGGTTAGTATTGTGATGGCTTAGCCCTGCCTGACCAGCATGGTTGGGAAACAACCCTACGTATTAGAGAGTCACAGAATATGCTGAGCTGCAAGGGACCATGAGGATCATGGAGTCCAACTCAGTATTTCTTCTATCAGTGAAGTGTGGTGTGACCCAGCAGGGTATAGACTCACTGGCAGTATGTACTGTATTGGCATTTTATGGTCACGAGGGATGTCCAGGGTGTGCAGCAGCAGGAGATGCTGGTCACTGGTGTGAACTCTCTTCAGTTCTAATGTATAGCAGTGGGCTTGGTCAGCAGGCAGGTAGTTATTCATAGGGGACCAACTGTTAAGGCACAACAGTGTGTGATATATTTGAATTGTAACTATTTTAGTAATAATTTCAGAGTCCCTCTCATTCTATATTTGTACTTGAAAGATGTGTGCATATGTCCATGGGTTTGCATATACCTAATTTAAAAGCAAGTCTCACACCAGGAGTTTTATATTTAGTTACTGTCAGACTAGTTAAATCTCTGGATTTTATACAGAAATAGAATATTTCTAAGACTCAAATGTGCATCACTTTTCTCACAAGGAAAACAACACTTTAAACAGGTATTTTCAACAGGTTTAGATTTTACTAATGTATTGTAATAGCATGTGAAAGGCCATACTTGAAATTCAGCTATGGTTGTATGAGTTACTTTTGTTTTATTGGATGTGTGTTTGGTTCCCTTTATGCACTCACAAGGGTCCTGTAGCTTCATTCCTCCTAAAAAACCCCCTGAGAGATGCAGTAAAATAGGAAGAGTGTCAGAGGCAGGCTGAAAGTGGGAAAAACATCTTTATTTAGATTAAAGATGAACCTTTAAGTCACCTTGAATCATAAGCAGAACTCCTCATGGAAAGAAGAATGTGTCTGAAACATCAGAAAACTGTGTCTAAAGTTGGCACCTTCAACTGCCTTATTTCAACAGGTTTTTTGCCAGAATTCCTGTCATATAAACAAAAATATCTCCCTCTATGTCAAAAGTAAGATGTTCCAAACAAGATTGTACTAGAATAAAGATATCTGTATCCATTCAGTTCAGGCAACTACACTTCTTTTTATTCTCTGTAATTATTTACAGACTTTTTTTGTCTCAAAAAACCCCCAACTTGATACATGTCTGAAAAGTTACATGTGCTAGCTGATCTCCATGCTTGTCTTAAAAAAGTTTAAAAGAATTTGAGTGTATGAAAATGCCATGAAGAGTTCTGTATTTCTGATGATGCTGTGTACAGTGGGTACATGCTATAAAATGATGCTAAAAAACTTTATGTAGTGGCTGACCCTCTCACAGTTCTTGTAAATCTTGACAGCTGTTTGTAATTTCAAAAAGAGCAATAAATACTTGAAATATTCAACACTATTCCAAGTACTCATCAGCAGAAATAAGTCATGGACATGTATTGAATATGACACATCAAGTGTGAAGCAATACCATCAGCATAGCAGAGAGGAATCAGACAAGTTTAGTGTCCCAATCCTGTGAATTCTTCCCTTTCAGCATAACTGCAAATTAGGTAAGAGGTGTAAGCACTTAAGTCACAACTGTGCAAACACTGCTAGATGGGGGGGAGGGACACCTAAAAGCTGTATAGGTTCTGAAATTCTGGAATGCTCTAAGAAAATAGACTTGCTGAAACAGTGGCTCACTGAAATCTTGTGGTATTCTCCAGTCTGAAACCTAATGGCAGAAGTTCACAGAAGAACTTCAGAATACTTGTTTTGCTCTCTATATATCCTTGTCTGAGAAAAACTTCTGAAATTATTTGCTTGTTGAGTTTAAGTGAGGTAGAAGTTTTTTAGATAGTGCTATCTTCCTTAAATTCTTAATTATTTTTTTTCCCTCCTAGCCCATCATTCCTATGTTTACACAAAATGTTCGAGAAGCCTTTAGGACATTAGGAGGAATAAGTAAGATATTTTCTGTTTTTCGTAGTTTATTTTTCCATATGTGTTTACCCTATATCTGTAGAAATAGTCCTCATGTAAGTTGGAGATTTAACACAGCCTTGTTTCTTGATGCTTGCTCTCTGTAGAGTTCAGAGATGTTATTAAGATTTAATATCAGCATTAGATGGGGTATTGGCTCATCTAAGTTATTTTCCACATAACAGTGTTCTTTTACAAAAGCAGTAGAAGAAAGATAAAAGGAGCCAGAAAAAGGCAGGAAGATTTAAAGCACTTTTTTCTCTACTTATATCTGCGAGGCCAACCCTAAGTTTTCTGCTGTCTGTTAAGAAGCAAAGCAAACAGGTTTGCAACTGACACATAATTCCTTTAAATGTTCACCTAAAGCTCTGTGCTTACACTTCTACCAATACTTAAAGTTTGAATGGTTTGAACTACATTTCATCTGTAGTTGCATTTCTGTTCTGCACTAGACCTGTGGTTCCTCACAAAAGCTTGCAATTCGCAGCTCTCCTTCCTTATCTCTATGGAACTTGCAGCCAGAACATGAATAGATGGGTCTTTGTCTGAAGGGTCCATCTGTGGGATGATTAGATGCCCGCATCTCTGTTCATTTGCTAATGAATTGGCTAAACTCCCTCTTTTTTATAGTCTCTTAGTTACTATCCAGCAGAGGGGCGTGAACAAGTCTCCTCCACACCACGTGTTCTGCCTCAAGTATGGCATCATCACCTTCATCAGAAGGCTGCAGGGCAACACAGTTCTGTTTCTCTCACCCTCCATTTAAGAGCTGTATATTGCATGGAGAAAGCCAAGGCATCAGATATAGGAGCCAGAATAATTCACACATTTGTCATGTACAAAAAAACCCAGCAATTAATTGTTTCTGTGTTCAGGAGAATCCCAAACAGAAGAAATTGAAGCCAAAATCATTTATGCTACTTTCTTTCTACAGCAGAGTTGCTAGGGAAGTGTAATTGTCTTGATCACTGGAGGTGTTACTCCAGTATCAGTAGTTATGTCTTTGTTTTTATAGGTTGTGTACAGGAAATTCCACATCTTGATCAGTACGGATTTTCTTATGCCAACACCCCAGTTAATGGAATTTCTTGTCTGAAATTGGGAAAGATAATAGTAGCACATGTTTTTCAAAGAATCTCTTCTGGGTACATTTGGGATAAATGCTTAGAAGGTGATGTTGGGAAGAATGTATCCTCTTAGAGCTGATTGAAATGCCTGTTTTTTCTCTCTTTGTATATTGTTTAAGTGCAACCAGTGTGTGATCTGAAAGAGCAATTCAGTATGTTAGCCTGATTGACTTTTAGGCAGATAAAGCTATTTCTGATCCTCTAGTCCTCAGTGGGACTGAACAGTGCAGTTTTCCAATACCAGTTTCTAATGCTAACCTGTCAAATGAGCTGAACCTGTAATCTGTATTGTGTACCATTCCCTTCCTCTCCAGTGAGGCAGCTATTGAATTTCTCTCCTCTTCTTCCTTCTCGTTTCAGCTACTCTTTGGAGGAAAGATTTCACACCAAGTTAGGGTAGAAAGAAGTCTGATATTAGCATTAATGCAGTTTTTAGGAAATGAAAGTCAAGGTAGGATAGCACCTGAGATGACACACTGTTTGAGTGTCTGGGTTGGGGGCTAGATTGCTTTACAAGCCAGTTTGAATGTTAAGACATATTGGGAAAAAAACTTTACAGAATAATCTCAGTCTCTCTCTCTCCCGCTCTCTCTCTCTCTCTCCCCCTCTCTCTTTTCCCTCCTTTACTCTCCTTCACTCCCCCTTCTCCCTTCCCCACCTTTCTTGCTGCTACTTTCTCCTACATTTTTTCACATTAGAAATACTTAGGTCACTATATGAGCGTATTAGATTGCCAGTAGTTCCTCTGTACGGGGGTTTTCCAGTCAAGCTACGGACATTTATTGGAGAACCCATTCTATATGAACCAAATATGACTGCTGAGGAACTAGCTGAGAAGGTAAGATAGATATCTATATATATAAAATTTAAAATATTGAATGTTTTGATAAAAAACACTGCAATAGTCTTGTCAAGTGATTTCTCTCTAGGAGCCAGCTATAGAAATTGGTGGAATCATGGTAAGTTTTGGACTTGCCTAACTCTGAATGTCCTTCTTAAATACTGTTTTTTTATTACTACAACTTGTAGATGTTCTAGGTCTTTTAAAGTTTACTGCACCCTATATTTGCCTTGAGAAACAACTTGCTTTAAAGATTGAAGAAGTTTGGTCAGATAAGACAGCTCTGGGTTGATAGAGTGAAGCACTTCACCCAAGAGGAAGTGTTCTGCTTCCTGGTGTTTTCAGAAAGATGCTAAGGAAGCCTTTCAAACATAGCAAATCTGTGTTCACAAACTGTTGGAATTATATACAATAAGAGAAAAAGGTAAATAATTTCAGTGCTTGTCTAGTGTGTTTCTATTTTGTCCAGTTCTAACCCAACAATTTAACTTTCAAATGTTCCTCTAATTCAGATTTAGTTGCCTTATAGAAAGGATTTTCAGGTCCTCATGTTCATTCAGTTTATTAATAGATTTCACAGTGCAAAGACATAAACCAGTTAAGTGGTGGAGCAGTGAGACGGAGTGGGCTGAAATAGGTATTTTTGAGAACTCCACAGATGGTCACTTATAATATTCTGAAAATTTCACTTGAGAGAGAGACTTTTCTTTCCCGTGCAGGTGTCATGTTCAGTTGTCTCTCCTCATCTGTTTAGCCTATGATTAGGTCTCTGCAAAAAGACTCTTAAAGTGTTTGACTGCAGTATCTTAGGCCCTGGTCATAGAAGACTGGTGGTTTCTTCTGCAGGTTCTCTCTGACAAGGCTTCAGAATTGCTGGCTTTCAGCAGAGAATGTGTTTAAATGACTTTCAAATGTGCATTGGCATCTTACTTTTGTGCCAACCCTCACTTACTTCTGACTTAAGTCTGCTGGATAAAGCCCCTAGAATGCAAATTCCCTAGAATCCTAGTTAGAGTGATTTTAAAGTTGTATCTCATGTTTTAGGCTATGGCACAGTATGCATTTTGCCATTATATACAGAAAAAAATTAAGCTCAAATTTTTTACCTAATACAAATTTTAGATCTGTAGAGTCACTTAGGACCAGATGTATCAAGTCCTTCTCCAAGGACTTAACAGTTGAACACTTACTTCATATAGACAGTGGGAGCTTATACCAAGAGTGGGAGCTTGTACCCACAAGCAACATTCTACCAACATCTGCCCTTGCTGACCACTGATTTACAGAGGCAAATAATTGTCTGTTCTGTTTCTGGCCGTATGAATTCACTAGCCTGTGCTTGTCTAGGCAGAATAGGAAGATGACAGTGTGTTCTCACCACAGCTTTTGCATGTTGCCCTCCTTTTGAATGTTCCCTATAGAGCTTTTTATAATAGGAATAACTGCTGTGCACTCCTTGACCTGTTTGTTTTTTGAGTGAAAGTGAAGGCTGCTGTCACATGCAGCTGTGTGGCCTGAGCCTGTGTTACAGGACCAGTTCCTTCAGGGGACTTGGATCCAGAGGGCATTACTTTGTGCAAGTCAAATGTGCTGAGACACAGTGGTGTTTCCTGTGCCGCTTCTGAGCATGTGTAGAAGCAAAGTTGATGCCCACTGGAAGAGTGTTACTGATGCAAACCTGGGCATAGGCAGGAGTTTGAGTTGCATTGCATCCTGCAGGTGCTTGACATGCTTTATAGACCTAGGTCTCTTCATGAATTTACTCTGTTGTCATTTGACTTGCATATCACTAATAGAGCTGGTGAGCACAGCTACCAGAGATAAGAGATACTAGTTTGTTGGTCTGCTTCATAGCAGTGTTGCCACAATCACATCCTGAGGGCTTAAATATGGAAGAATCATATTTTGAACTTGCAGTAGCTCTGTGGCATTTGAAAGGATGAAAAAGAGCCTAGAAATTGTGTTGTTATATGAGCAGTATAAAGATGAGTTTTTCTGACCGAAATCTTTTCTCTTTCCCTACAGACAAAAGAAGCAATTGAGGCTCTCATAGAAAAACATCAGAAAATACCAGGAAATATATTTAGGGCTTTAATGGAACGATTTCAAACACACAAGAAAGAAGATTAAGGTCTTCTGAACTTAAGCTTCTATAACTACGTTTTAGTTACAATATTCTTAAAGTCATATTTGTAAATTATTCATTCTTCTAATAATAGATTTTAAATACTGTCCTAATGATACTGCTATATAATTTAAGATAGAAGTCACTTGCCCTTGCCCTTTCCCCTGTCCAGTATGAAGCTCAGGAACCCAAACTTCAAATCATTCATAAAGGGGCAAAGTTTAATTTTTGATAAATGCATTCCTACCTTGGAAG
Source organism: Orthonyx spaldingii (assembly GCA_013397795.1). Classification (NCBI taxonomy): domain Eukaryota; kingdom Metazoa; phylum Chordata; class Aves; order Passeriformes; family Orthonychidae; genus Orthonyx; species Orthonyx spaldingii. The sequence goes on from VZTJ01006619.1 coordinate 357,436, forward strand.
TGTCTGGTTTGTTGATTTTGGGTTTGCTTAGGGATTTTTTTTTCCAAATAACACTGCAAGACTTTATGTACATGGTCTGTCTTCCTTTTGGTCTGTCATTGTCTCCCATCCCCACCATGGTGCATCTCAAATCTGAATGTCAAACCCTCTGCAGAGCTGGAGTCTTATTGTCTTGACCCTCCTCACTGTAAGGAGGTTTTGTGGGCCAGATTAACGCTACACAACACGTATGAAAACTTTCCTGAGATTGTTACTCTCACACTGCTGGGAAACAGTCCACCACTTTTGGCCTGCAGAACCTCTAGCAATGCCTGCAAAACCTGTGTTGCAAAGTGTTTAGTTTTGCTGGGTGAGCTCAAAAATACTTCAGAAGAGTGAAAATTGATTAGAGAACTACAGTGATCCAAGGAAGTTTGTTATGGAAATCACTCCGATGCTGTGAATGAGAACCCTCCAACATAACTCCTATTCCAAGCCAAGGCATATTGGATATCTGCCCTTGAGTAGAGACTTGTCCCATTTATTTCTCAGTAAGTCTACAAATTCTCTTTTGAAACAATAAACCAAGCGTTCAAACCTCAAGAAGTGGAAGTGAAAGTACTGTTTAGTAACATGAGCTCAAAAAGCTTTATTTTGATGGAAAGAGGAAATTGTTACAACACTCTACAAGCAGTAGTTCTTTTGAGAAACAGGATAGACATTCCCAAATACCCTTTAGATTTAATATGTGGGTAAATGGTTAAAGATACATACTCTTCAAACAGTTATTTATGTATGTTAAGTAATGAAGGAGAGGGAAGTTCTGTATATTTTCCTTAAGTGAAAACAATTGAATCAACAGGAGAAAGTCGCAAGATTGGGCTTTTGTGCACTTACAGCAAATTATATTGTTATATTTTTTCTTAACTAAAGCCTATGGTTCTATTGTCCAAATAGAAAATATCTGAAATATTTCTTATGATTTCCAGGAATTTTAACTGAGAGTTCTTAAATAACATCTGGGAACTTTTTAGTTTTGGGATGAGGACAAATTCCTTCTGAAAAGACAAAACAGGTTTTTGCTATATGATGTGGCCTCCTTTCAATATTGTTGGGGTTTAACCTTTTCTTAGAAAAAAAACACCAGCCCTTCAAAAAGCCACAACAAATAACCAGCTTCTGAAGGAGCAGTTGTAGTCAATATAGTGTTCATTCCTCTCACCATTTAAGCACATACTTTGCTTTATGCTCTTTTAAGTATGTGAATTAGTGACATTGCATAAGTGCATGTGGATGATGCCCTATGTTAGAAAAATGTCACTTTATGGGAAATTGTCTATCAATTGTGATTTACAAAAAGCAAAAGACTTGCTTACTTTATGATATTATTTTATACCAAAAACTTTTTATGCATTGGCAAATTTTTTAAAGCTGTGGGAAGAATCATGTTATATAAAAGCACATGCCCATTGTGAAGTTTTTTAAGCGACTTGGGTTTTACTTGAAGGCAAGATTATGTTCTTTTTAATTTATTGAAATGTGTTTCAAAAATGCTATGTTAACGCAGCGTGTCATTAAAGGTGATAATGCCAAATTCCTGCATTGAAGGATAACTTAAGTATGACTTGTTTTTACTGTCCATCTTGAGGAAAATGTACATCAGTCTATGTTGTGAACATCGTAAAGGCAGCTGAACGTATTTCGTGTGGAGGTTGCATATATGTAAAAGAGAACTCAGTCTAAAAGGTTCTGTTAGGCATGAACAGACATTGTTATCAGAGATTTTGTAAAATTTATTTTATTAAATGTGTGGGCTGTTTGCTGCAGTTTTGTCCCTTTAAATATTGAAAGATTAGTTTTAAAAAAATGAAGGGCAGTATTGGTACTAAGTGTTCATATTTGTATAGGCCTTTCATATTTATTTCTATATATTAAAAATGTATAGAAGACACCTTTCCAATAAAATTGACAACTGGAACAGACTTCAGAGGTTTTGTGTTTTGTTTGAACTAAATGGAATGACACATGGCCTGTCCTGCTTAACCTTGAGTGGTTTTGAGCAGTATGCCCTACCTCTGAGAAGTCCTTATTGCCTTGCAGTGTCTGAATAGGGATGGAAGGAACAAAACCCCAGAAGGAATGAAAGAAAGGAAAAATAATTCAGACAACAGTGGAATAAAGTCACATAAACATTAAGGTCTGAGTTTTAATAGTTGCAGTCAGTGCTGCAGTACCACTTTAGTTAAAAGTTCTGCAACAGAAAATAGACCATAAATACTGACTAGTAAGGTTTATTTGTACACAGTTGGGGTGTGAATGAGTGCTTGCTTCATTTTATTGAAAAAGAGGCAGACATGGATAGTGAGGCTCACAAGTAAGGTTACAGAACAGGCATCCTTTTAGCTGATTTGGTTTACTGTGCATCAAACAGAAGTATTCAAAGGGAATTTTAGCAGGGTCAGACTAGACCACTGATTGTCTGGTTAGCCTTTAGATACGCTGGAGACATTACATGTTTCGCCATGTGAGCAGCATAAGCAGGATCTGTATTTTTAGGTTGTTTGGAAATAGACCAACTGCTGTACTGACAGGTATTCATCATTATCTCTCAGCAAGACCCAAATCTCCGACTGGCCAATTTACTGTCCTGTTGTGTAATAGCAGAGCTCAGTCTGAACATCTATTATTAGGATGCTTTCACATTAAATTAATCTCTGCAAATGCAAGGTAGAGCAGTTAATCAGCACTGTCAACATGACTGTGTGGCTCATCCAGTATGGGGTTTGCTGTACAAGTATAGTATTATGTTGCTTCATCCTTTTATTCTGTGGAGAAGATATAGCTATGATGACAATGTGTTAGCGCTACAATGCTTAATCCTTATTAAGCCCATCATAGATGCTAGGATGCTTTTTTTGGTGTTATTTTTGCATCAAAAAATTACAGTGCCAACAGTAAACATGGAAGTGTGTGGAATTGCTACATGAGCATAGTAGCACTGAAAATACATGTTAAGTAAGATAATTCTCCAAAACATGTCTGCTAAAACTTCAAGAGACAATCTGATGACACTTTTCTATTCTCTTTACCTTTTTTTTAAAACTCAGGACTAGTCAAAAGAAATTATAGTCTCAAAATTATGAAGATGATCAGAGGGCTGGAGTACTTCTCATATGAAGGCAGGCTGAGAGAGTTGGGGTTGTTCAGTCTGGAGAAGAGAGGGCTCCAGAGGGGCACTGAAGCACCTTCCAGTACCTGAAGGGGGGTACAAGAAAGCTAGAGAGGGACTTTTGCCAAGGCCGTGTAGTTACAGGACAAGGAGGAATGGTTTTAAACCAAAGAGAGTAGGTTTAGATTAGATATTAGGAAGAAATTCTTTACTGTGAGAGTGGTGAGGCACTGGCACAGATTGCCCAAAAAAGTTGTAGATGCCTCATTCCTGGAAGTGTTCAAGGCCAGGTTGGATGGGACTTTGAGCAACCTGGTCTAGTGGAAGGTGTCCCTGCCTATAACAGAGGGATTGGAACTGGATGATCTTAAGGTCTTCCTCTAACCCAAACAATTCTATGATTCTGTGATACTTTTGTCATCATGGGTTATTTGCAGTATTTGCTTGTCTGCTTTTTTTAAACATTATTTTGTTTTGCACAGACAATTGCAAATTTGCCACTTGCAACCTTGAATTTTGTCACAGCATACATCGCATGCATACCATATGTTGCTTCCTGAAACATCTAAAAATGGTTAGAATTATCTCTTTATGTCGCCAAATTGGTCAGAAAGATGTAACAAACTTTTGAACAGTAGGGAGCATTTTCTTAAAACCTGAAGTGTTTGTTAACACTTCTCGCTTTTGCCTATGTGTGAAACATTACAAGGTGAGATGCCATTTGGAATTAACATCAGGCTGCACATATAAAGCAAACCCAACACTTTTTTCCCCATCATGGAGCTGAGTCAGCTGTTGTAGAGCAGTTCCTATTCCAGTGGGCCTTGTGTTGCAGCCATCACAAGACAGAGGCCACCGCTCCTTGCTGTCCGTACCAGTTACTGTAATGAGCGAATGCAGCACAACTCATCAAATCACCTTTGGCTCTTGTTTTCCAGCTAAAACTGTGCCATGCTCTGGAAACATGAGATACCAAAGTTCTAACAAAAAATGTATTATTCAGAGAAGATCTGGAAAGTTTAAAAAAATGGAAGTCAAGAAATGGAACTGTTTTTACCTAATTTCTTTTAATGAGAAACAGAATATGCCAAACATCAGGGAGGGTAGGAATTTACAGTTTTGTGTCATCTTTACACACAAGTTTTGGCAGGTGAATTGGGATGCAGATGGGGCTAATCTTCATATATTTCAGATGGGTTTGCTTTTCTGTTTCTTTCAGTACTGCTTTCTTAGGTCTATGCTTTACTCAGAGCAACTTATTTTTCTTTCAGTTACTTCCTAAGCAGGAACAGAAATGGAGACCTCAATGAACATTTGCTAGTTCTCTTTTACAGAATCACACAATCAATTAGTTTGGAACAAACCTTTGAGATCATCAAGTCCAACCTATGATGCAATAACACCATGGTCAGCTAGAGCAAGGCACTGAGTGCCATGTCCAGTGTTTCCTTACACACCTCCAGGGATGGTGACTCCCTCACCTCCCTGGGCAGCCCATTCTAATGTCTAGTTACCCCTTCTGTGAAGAAATTTTTCCTAATGTCCAACCTAAACCTCCCTGATCTATTTGAAATCTACCTAGAAACATTTCTGAGCTCTTATGTCTGTAATGGAGTTGCCAGCTCTCTAGACACTGCTTTAATGATTAGATTTCTCCCTGCCATATGAAAAACACTATCCTGACAGATCCTTCAAAACCTCTGAAGCATCCCGTCCACTTAGAAATGAATTAATTTTCTTTTCCTCATTATGCAGTGGATTAATTTTCTTAACTATTGTGCATAGAGCAGGCTTGCTTGGTTAATGTTTTTTACCATAGGTTTCCACTTTCCAGACAGAAATTTTGGTATTTGATCTGGCTTTGTGGAACAAGCTCGAGGGAAAAGGCTGACTGCAGCTTGGCTTAGTCTCTGAAGGCATTAATGAAAATATAAACCAAGTCTCACAGCTGAAGCAAGCACACCCAAAACTGAAACTAGTTTTGGAATCTTAATTCTGGGCAATCCTGAGTCACATTTATGGGACAAAACTTCCTGGCTCCTTTTATTCCTTGCAAAACCTGACACCAGCATAGAAGTGTAGCACCTTTGATGGCATTTCCAGGACCAAAGTTGCTGTCTGAGTTGAGCAGTGGTGGGGGCACTTATCCCGGAGGAGCATACTCAGGAGAAGACCTCAGCAGCCCTCAGGGCCTGTTTGGAGCAAAGTGTAACTCAGTAGTATGTAGTGGAAGATATCTAGGAGTCAATGCTGTATTAGGCTTGCTCATGGTATTCTCACCTCCAGGCTTGTGGTTTCCTCTCAAAAGCAAGATAGTAGTCATGCTTACTGCGCAGTTCCTCTGCCACTTGTCTTGATTCAAAACCTTTCCTGCAGCCATTCCCTGTGATGATACCCAGGGTCTTCAGGACAAGGCTTAAATCCCACTAAACTTTGCTTTTGGAGGGGGGTGAAGCAAGCTCAAGCACCTGTGGTTCCCCTGGCCTGGGGCAGTGCATCGTGTGGTCCAAAGGCACTGAGCTGCCTTTGCAGAGCAGTCAGAAGAAGGGGCAGCAGCCTGGCTGACCCAGCCACCCTGTTTCTAGTGCCTCATGTGCCCTGGAATATCTTGTTCAGCCCAGGGCTGGCTCAGGCGTGGCCAGACAGACACAGGAAGTTACAGCCAAGAAGCTGATGTGGTTAAGTTCGGGTCGTTGTGCACATCCCACCACCTCCTCAAGCTCCCCATAGAGAGCAAACCTCATAAGGGAAGGATGCTTTTCTAACAAGAGAGGAAGCTTTGTATAAAGAATTTCTGGCATTTTTCTGTCATCCTGCAGTATGCACAAATACCATTTCTAGGAGGCAGTAAGCTTTCTGCATAGCAGCTGTAATAAATGAGCCAATAGACACTTATACTGTGTAATTTATTCCACCCTTCTGGTGCAGCAAAGGGCCTGAAGTTGTGCTGAAAGCACCTTTAAGTTGCTTTGGTTTCTCTGTGCCCGGTGCTTCATTTGCAAAGCTCTCCTTGTGAGCCAGTGGATGTACAGTTTGACAAGCATTTAAATTTGGAGGATGGCTTTTGTTGCTGTCTGCAGCAAGGTGAGTCAGAAGAGCCTGGCATGTGGGCAGCTAAACACCCACCAGGGCCCAAAATCACACTTCAAGAAAGGGTGAGAGTAGAGAGCTGACCTAAAAAGGCAGCCAGAAAATCTCAGCTGTTGGAATGCATCAATCCATTTTTAGTTTCCTAACTCATAACATCTTACATTAATGGCTGCAGGACCAGACACTGTCTGACTTTACACAGCAGCATAGCTAAGTGTACATGTGTGTTTTTGTGATGCCCTGTTTCTTTGGTATAGACAGGAGGATGGAACCTACTTCAGCTGCTGTTGCAAGGCAAATAGCAGACCATTATTATTCAATTCACCTGGGCTTTGCAAATGTCAAGATGATATCACTCATGCTTGCTTTGTCATTATTACACTTAATCATTTTTATTAACTGGTGAACCAAGCAGTTTCTGTGGATGTACTGATTTCTAACAGATTGTCCCTTTAAACCATGCAGCAAAAATAGATAACAAGCAAATACTTATTTCTGTAGCTCAAGCTCCTAATTTTAATGCAGATCTATGCAATTGTTGGAACTAGGTCTATAGGAAGTTTTCATCATTTATGAATTTGCCCATCTCTGAGGATTTGAGCCCCATTTCCAATGTCAAAAGTAGGAGACAGCACCTGTGTTAGCAGCATGCTCACATTGGGGCAAATAAAGTCAGAAATGCTCAGGTTCCTGAATAATGTTTCCACTTCAACAAATATTTTTTATTTTATATATAGGAGGATATTCCTGCACTCCAGAGAAAAAACCACAAGAGACTAACAGGTTTCACAATGAGGGAACCTGATATTTTCAATATAAAAGTCTATTTCACCTGTAGAAAAGGGAAGTCCCAAAAATAGGGCTGAAATTTTCATACTGGGGCTTTTCTTCCAAAGAAGCTTGATTTCTTTGGCAAGCTGTCCTGTTTCAACAGTCCCTCCTCCTTTCCAGGCAGCGTGCCAGGCAAGAGACAGCAGCAGAGACAGGCAGTCAAAGGAAAACACGTGAGTCTGTAGCATCAGCTCTTTTGGGACAGAATGAGGGCCTGCTTCCATCAAATTTAATCAGATTTAATATTCAACTGCTGGGAGCAGCTACTATTTTGCAACTGGAGAGAGGAAAAATGTTTGGCTGAGTGCAGGCAGGATGTGCTGGAGAAGGTGGTGGTGATTCAGACCAATATAAATGTGCCACTGCTGGGGTGGGGCAAAGTCAATTTTAAGAGGTGCAGCAAGTGTTGGCAGCTGCGTGAAACAAATTAGGAAGTCAAATGAAGAAAACATTACTGGCTCCAAGTAATTCATATGCCCATGACCCAAATTTCCCTTCCTGGCATCCCATACTGCTCTCTGCATATGCTGGTTTTACCTTACATTTTAGCAGAAAAGCTGAAGGTTTATTTCTCCCAAGAATCCATTTGTGTAACAACAGTGCATCCAGAATGGAAATATTTGATCCTGTACAGGTTGCTGGACCGTTTTTTCCCCCTTCTTCATTACATACATTTTTGTTTAGTGAGCAGTGCTGCCCCATTATGACCATCCTAATGAAAAATCACCAACTTTAGCTGCCACTAGCACAGACATTACTTAGCAAGGCAGATTGTCTTAAGTTAGAAAAGCTGTTGAAATGTCAGATGTATGAGAAATAGCTGAGGTCACTTAGTTTGTTCAGCCTAGAAAAGAGGAGACTGAGGGGAGACCTCTTTGCTGTCTACAACTTCCTGGTCAGGAGAAGAAGAGGGCCAGGGATCAATATCTTCTTTCCGGTGACCTGTGACAGGGAATGGCCTGAAGTTGTGTCACGAGAGGTTTAAGCTGGGTATTAGGAAAAGGTTCTTCACCCAGAGGGTGGCTGGGCACTGCAACAAGCTCCCCAGTGAAGTGGTCACAGCCCCAAGCCTGACAGAGCTCAAGAAGCATTTGGACAATGCTGTCAGGTACATTAGGGATGTGTGACTCTTGGGGATGGTGCTGTTTGGGGCAGGGGGTTGGGCTTCATGATCTTGTGGATTCCTTCCAACTCAGGATATTCTATGATGGCTCAACATGGCTTAGATAGTGCAGTTATTCCCCTTTGTAAGAGGAAAGGAAATTTTTTTTATATGCCCAATTCCTTAAGATGTTTACCCTGGCCAGCCTCAAAGCAAAATTCCCTGCCTGCCCACCTCATGGAGTTAAGTCTGCTCAGTTCACACTTACAAATGCTGTAACACATATAATGGAAAACTCCAAACATTGCTTCTCTTTTGCTGGCATCTGAGGGCAAGGGAAGGAAAGATCTTTGAATGAAGAAGCATGCAGTGTGAAAAGGTTTCCTAACACTTTGGCCTCTGTTTCTTTGTTTTTCCCCCCCCAAGCATATTGGCTGTAAGTAAGTTGGCAGTTAGTGTTTCCGATGTCAGGAACAATAAGGGCATGGGGAATTTAAAAGCATTGCTGCCTTGGCACAAGTGGAAACCCACATTGCTGAAGCAGAGATTATTCCTTTGAACACTAGCTGAACACCTCTGAGCACTCACACCAGATGCTGCATCCGTGTCCTGACAGCTCGCAGGAAGAGCTCAGACCGGTGCCGTGCACCGTCCGAGCCAACAGCAACGCGAGCTGGCACACAGCGAGACACTTGTTCTTGCAGCCTGATGTGGACTGAAAAGGCCAGTATGAAAAAGTTCTCTTTGCAGCCTCTGCTTACAAACCAGACATGTGGGACCTGGAAAGTGCCAGAACAAGGAGCACAGCCCTGCCACAGATAAAAGCTCAGCTCTGGCAAAGCAGCAGGACACGGTGCCCAGCTCCATTTCTCACCCTCCCCACCATGTCTGACCAGCTGTATGTCCTTGCTGGCACAGCTCACTCCTGCTGCACAGTTTGATCGGTGCACTCATGCCTTGACACCTAGCCACAGAGTCTTGGTATATTTGTCCCAGACAGTTAAAGATAAATAACAGAGAGATCCTGAGCCTAGAAGCTTCTCTGCTTTCTTCGCCCTAACCAGCTGCCTTCACAAGAGGCAGAGCATCTCCCTTGGGACCTGTCTTCCTGGCTGAATTCGAATGGCACAGCTTTAGTACTTCTTTTGAATTGAGGTAGGAGTAAATGTAGAGCAAATGACTGCTTCTGATAACTCAGGTTTCAGAGAAATGTCAGATAAAGTCTTCAAGGCAAACTCTAATGAACACAAGACTTTTATGTTCTTCCAAGATTTTTTGTTTTTCTCTAAGGCTGCCCTGTTTTTTCTGAGTTTTCCTTTAGGAAACATAAGAGCTGTAATCTCAAAAGAGGTTGCACATATGCACACAAGAAAAACTACTCCAAAGGATAAAAGTGCAACCAAAACTTCACTTCCTATTTTAATTCTGCTTCAGGCAGAAATAAAAAGAGAGTATATTATCTCTATGCACAGTCAGAAGCATCCTGTAGCATAGGCTGCTGGTAAAAATGAATTATCTATGCAAGAAAATTTAATTAAAGAAAAAGTTTTCGGAGATCTGTGTTCAAAACAATGTTGAAAAAGTTAAATTTTAAATTGAGGTTTCTCATATCCTACTTGCATGCACTACCAGGACAATGGCATACCTGACTGGAAACACAGTGCAGTGACTTTCAGTCACTGCTGAGGGAGGAGGAGGTGTGCCATGCTGGATCAGATTATTAGATCCAAACCACACACTGGGGAGGAGTGCTAAGTCCAGCTTACCCTTGTACTATTCCATAGGGCTGCATGGTAGGTGAGAGGAATCCAGACAAAGCAGCAATGCTCCTGTGCCGAGCAGAGGGCACAAGAGCCTTTAAAATAGGCAGAAGCTGAAGCTGACCTCCTGTTGGGGCTGGGCAACACGTTCAGGCAGGAGCAGAAATGGTCTTTTCCATTCCCTGCTCCTCAGCCCACATTTTAAAGTCTTACCATCATGATGTGTCAGACATTCAACTGAGTGCTGAGAATGAATACCAAGGACCGTATTCTTTGGATCTCCAAATTTACAAGAACGTTTCTCATTTAATTGCATATTTTCTGAAGATGTCTGATTCTAGCAATCCATACAAGGATAGCAAAGACAGAAGTTTCACCCTAAAATTCTTTCTGCAGCAAAGCCTCACAGAGGTGCTCTACAGGAAAGGTAAAATAATTTTATGTGCTAGATAAAACACCACAACAATGAAATCCTATCCCATTAGAGTATTGAAGAAATTGCTATCACTGAAATCTCATGTCTTGTCAGCACAGAGTAACAGTTTGGGATCAGGTGATGGGATCAAATGTAAAAAACTGGTAAGTACATAAATAGAATGAAGTTGGATAATTATAACTTTCAAAATGAGATGAGTCAGATATATAACCAAAAACCCATCTAAAGGCCAAACTTGAGGCCAAGCTGATTCATTATTAGTTACAAGTTACACATAGGAGTTCATGCCACTTTAAAGAAAGATATAACCATGAGGCATAATTATTCTTCATAGCCAGTAATGCCCTGAGTGCCATCAGCTGGGGCAGAGAGGGGAGACCCTCATTAAGACATGCTATATGATTTATGCTAAAGCAGAGTTTAAGCACATGGCAATTATTTACATTCTTGGGAAATGGTGAATGCTCTAGGATATTATGGAACAGCTGAGGAAGGATCTCCTATTTTGGGTTGGGTTTTTCTAGATTTTAATATATGAGCTAGGTGAAGTCACATATAAAAGTTAAGAAATTCCAAGTCAGCACAACAGATCCTGGGGTGAAAATGTAGACAGAGGATGGCACAGGGTACCTAACAAAACACTGACAGGCAGGGAAGTTGACAGATGGGTTAATTTTTCTGCTTTTATCAGGACATCGTTAGAACATTCCTCAAGACATCAGACCTCTGACAAAATGTCACAAAATGTTACCTGTAACGTTACCACACAGCTCCTCACAACTGCTGCACCAACACAGTCAGCTGGAATCAAAGTCAGCATGAAAAGGTGACAGCATTTGAAATGTAGTCTCAAACATAACAGATGGCAAGCAGAGCCGAAAGCAAAACAAATCCCCAAAGGAAAACACAAAAACAAATATCAGAGACAAATGGGCATTTAAAACAAATGAAGAAATGCATACAAAAGGAAAATGCCTTAAAGGGAGAATCTTGGAAGAGTTACAAAATCATCAGACAAGAAAAAAAGATCAGTAGGGATAAATGTGAAATACGGAAAGGCTGAGTTGTGTAACACTGCTCACTCAGTCTGAGGAAGACTCCAGGTGTTCCCTCTTACTTTCATTTAACTACAATTTGTGAAAAAGCTTGTTTGCAGAGGGTGACTAAGCTGAGGCTGGTCATGGTGCCTCTTGTCTCTCTACAAGAGTGAGAAACTACACCTAGGGAAGAGAAACTACATTCACTTCACTGCAGTGATGGATCCACTGGCCTGGTAAAAGAGTGCACAAAGCTAACAGAGAAATACAGTAGGGTTAATGCTGGTGAAGGTATAGAGCAACTACTGGCAGTAGCTAGAGCCCCACTAGTCATGGACGTTAAAGATGAAGTTAGGTCCATATCGAAAAGATAGGTGGAGTTTAATGAATTGATGAAATTCCAAATTTGGACTGCTTACAGTCTTTACAGACACAGGAAATTCAAAATTAGTACAAGATTAACATGCTTAAAACTATGAGATAGTTTGGTGATGAACTGCAGGAGACCACAATACCTGTAATAAACCGTGAGCTCGATTCCAATTATTTATAATAGTAATGTACTTAAGCCTGTCCTTCCATGTTTTGGGACATTATCAGTGATCTCGCCTTCCATAAACAGGTCAATTTGGTTATCTGTAAGTCCTGGGAGCACACATAGCAGTCACACAGCAGCAGGAAGCAGCACATCTACCTTGGGTGTGATCATGGCAGCAAAGCTTATGCTCACAGCACTTAACAAGAACCTCATGTAAACGACCCGGTTTCTGAAAGACAGTAAGTGTGAGCATCAATTTTTTTGTGTAGCCTCTTGTGAATGAGAAGTCCTTCTGCCTTGGATGAAGCCTAGTGCAGAAGAGCAGCCCGTGAAGCCCAAGGCATGCACGGCCCGTTGTGCTAGGTGGCAGCAGAGGCAGGGAAAGCCACCCTTCCAGTCATCCTCAGGAGCATTTTGTCAGCAGGCTGAGCGCTCTTCCCGTTGGAACAGAGTGCACGTGAGCACCTGAGAATAACATTACTGTAAAGTAGTTAAAAAATGCATTATTGTGTGGACAACACACTTTAGACAGCAGCATACTTTAGAGTCTGCTTAGCCCAAAACCATGCCTGAGAGTAAGTTTCCAACTCATCTTCACATCAAATTTACCTGTGGTTCTGTGCGTGACCATGGGTCTGAAATGCTCCCACAGCAAAAATACGGTCCATCAGCACTTACTTTGCTGCTGTCCAGCTTTGTTTCTGAAATCACCGAACAAACGCATCTTATACCTGTGCAACACTCAGGCCAAAAACCCCCTAACTTCTCATCTCTAATCTACCTTTCCAAGTTTCCCATTACTATAGTAGGAAGACACTGCTCCTTCCCATGCAGACAGATCTCTAGGTGCATTATTAGCACAGTATTAAGCCAAGCCTCTTACTAGCTCCCAAACTAAGTAAAGTAGGAGAAAAACCCTGCTTGAATAATTTTGCCAAGACACTTGGGACTTTTATTACCAAGTCCCTGTATTTAGTTTTTCAGATTTTCTTTTTTCCCCCTGAAACTATAGACATGTCTGTGTTCTTTTAAGGCAGGAAAGGCAAGAAGTACTCTGAATAAGCACTTTTCAAGCCACTTGAAATTTTTTTCTCTCCTTCTGTTGTAAAGAATCTAATTAAACTGTCTACTACCTTTGTTCAGCCTAAAAAGAAGCTGCTCTGATTCTTTCACGTAGGTTTTCATTAAAAGTCCCCTGAAGAAATCTTTCTCCCTAGAGGTAAATAATTTGCATAAAACCATGCAAAGTAAATCCCTTTCACCCCAAGCTAACTAGACCCCACAGTGGCAGCAGCCCCCCCAGTTAATGTGTCCCATGCAGCCTGCATTTGGGGAGAGGAGTAGGAAACCATGCTAAGGGTAAAAAAAATATTTAAAAGTGTGTTCCTGTTATTCAGGGTAAAAAAATATTTAAAAGTGTGTTTCTATTACTTGCCTACTGGTTTTGAGGCCTTTGGTAGGGATTCACAGGGTTACAGGGACTGAGGATTTAGAACTCATGTGAAATAATCCCAGTAATGCTGCTGGGCTGCTGCTCCCTCCATTATGCTTTTCCAAGTTAAAATAACAAACTACTCCTTTCAAACCCTTAGCCACACAACAGACACACATGTAAACAAACCCTCTGAGAATGTAACAGTCACATATCATCCCTACTTGCAAATTCACTTACCCAAGATATATACATATATATTCTTTCCTCTCTTTGAACTCATGACAGATATTTAATTGTTTTGTTGGTTGTTTCCCCCTCATCTCCTCTCTTGATCACCTGAGGAAGGCCAAGAAGCAGCGTATAAGAAGGAGTGGGAACATGGCTACAGGACAGAAAGGCTGAAAGATCTAGGGGCTGACCTTTCTTGCACAAATTTGGCTGCTGCTTGAGGTGGCATTGCACATACAAATGTGGCAATGAAATCCAAGAGGGCTATCAAGGATATTGGAGATGCTGCCAAAGACAGCAACAACTTGTGTAATAGTTTAATGATTTAAGCAGTTGCCCAGGAGGCAGAGGTAGAATAATCTGCATCTTCCCTGGAGTTTTTCCCAATTATTGGTGTCAAGACACGACTGAGGTGAGGTTCGGCTCTCACTGCTCCACTACTCAATGGGTATCACTGAATGGTGATCTTTTCAGGAGTCTGAAGGGGGTTTAAAACAACAAAGCACCTTCTTCTGTCCCCTGTGACCAGGGCCCTTCTCAGGTGATGGAAGAATTCCTGGTTTCTGCACTCCCGTGATGGCCCTGAGATCAGACCCCAGAAACCTCCCTTTCCAGTGGCAGGGTCAAGCTCCTCTTGCCTCTCCCTTGCTTGGCATTGAGAACAGGCCAGGGGGCAGCCGGGAAGTGTGGCCCTGTGTTGGAGAGCACTTTGGCTCCAAGTGGCCAAGGAGTGGAGAAGACCTGCTGGGCAAGGGCAGCTGTTTTGGTTGTCTTCTTCCAAGACAGCACATAAAGCCTCATCCATGGTGGCTGTTCTGCTGCTCTGGGTGAGATGCCTGCTGAAGTATCTCATGATTTCCTGGGTGTCCCTGCAGGGACAACACCTGTAAGGTTGGCCAAGCCCCAGGTAAAATCTTCTCCCAGTCCCAGGGGTAACCTGGGAACCACTTGCATCACTCCCACGTTCAGGGATGGGAGCTCCTATAGTAATACTGCCTAGAAGTGTAAAATAACTACTGGTGAAGAAGATCTCTAGATGTCATCTGTCCCAAACCATTATCCAAACCGGGCCAACTTTTGTCTTCTTTGCTAATAATTTCAGAAACTCAAAAGTTAGCATACTTTTTCTGATCCTCTACAATAAAAGAGTTTTAAACAGGACTCAAGAGACAGGGTAAAATGGCCACAGTGTACTTTATTTAATGATTTTGGTACCTTGTGTTGCAATAAAATAAAAAAAATCTACAAAATCCAAATATATAAAATTTTCAAGTTTCCCTTTTAAGTTTTACAAGAAAAATCAAGTTGTAACCAAGGAAATTTGTTAGTATGAAGCACTACTTTCAACTTCATTTCATCACAAATTGCAACTTACTTAACAGACCAAAATAACTATGGTACTGCAATACATCAAATACTTCACACACTGTGTTCTTTACTATAGCACATGTAACCTCTGCCACCGGAGGCAGCGGTCTCTAGCCAATAAAGACACTCTTCACAATCTGAACTCTAAAGGAATGTTTGTATACATGGATTCAGAATATATATATTTACAGGAAGATTTCTTTTTCTTTTACTTTTTTTTTTTTGTATAACTATTTTGATTCTTCATTTCAAATAAAATACCAAATACATTTTTACAATGTTTACAAGTCAAAGCACAAGTTCTGCAATGATTATCATTCACCTGTAGTCACTGTGCTTGTACTAGGAGGGGGGGATATCTACACTGTTCCATAAA
Organism: Orthonyx spaldingii; assembly: GCA_013397795.1. Classification (NCBI taxonomy): domain Eukaryota; kingdom Metazoa; phylum Chordata; class Aves; order Passeriformes; family Orthonychidae; genus Orthonyx; species Orthonyx spaldingii. Next base: position 372,785 of record VZTJ01006619.1, read on the forward strand.
TACGAATGTGATCTTCCATCACTTTATTTCTGCAGTGGTGACTAAGGAGTATAAGCACAGTAACAATTCTTTTAGCACAATCAGTGTATAATGCAACAGTTTACAACAGAGAACTGAGAAACTATTGGTGCATTCTGTTCAATTTGCTGTTTATCTGCCAACTGTTATGTTAGTTTTTGTCACAAATTGTGTACAAGAGAAGAGTTAAATAACACAACTTGAATAGGAAAGAGCATACATTTTTAAGGCAAATTAATAAGCAGCTTATGGTGGTTTTTTGTTAAACTATACCCCAACAGAACCTAAAAATAAAATGTATGTTCTGCAACTGTCAATAATTATGTCTTCTTAAACTGATCTCCTCTGTAAATTGATCAACATGGCTTTGAACCTGGTTATTCAAAATTGAAATAATTCCTCCCCCCAAATCCCCAAATATAGAAAGTGCATGACTTCATATGCGCCAAAACAAAACAAAAGGCAGCTGAGGTAGTTAGATGTAAAATGTATTTACGAAAAATAACCGAAAAACTAAAACAAGGACATATACAATAAAAACCCACTCATTTGGAATTAATTTTACATCATGCAACAACTTAAAGTAGGAAAATTTATGACTTCTGAAAAAAAGTAATAAAACAGAATACACTATTGGAATTTTGATTTCAAGTATTTGAGTGTATTTGCATGTGCATTTTTTTACAGGCTTTGTATAGTATTAGAAGTCATTTACTTTTTATCAGGCATCACATGAGATCTGGCTAACTTCTGGGACTGAAGCTCCTGGAAGGTAGAAATGTACTGCGAGTGCCTGCAGATATGTCATCATGTGTGCCTGGAAGCACCACATCTCACCTTGGGTGAACTTCTACACACCCCTCCTCTACTGAGCTCCCCTGGAAGTGACAGAGCCAGGGATCCTACACCTGTGCCTCCCAGGGACTGACTGGACAGATGTCCTGGGAGCCTGCCTGGGATGCACCAGCATGCCTGGGCCCATGCAGGATGTGTCCATGTGGTGGGGATCCCTCGCGTGATGTTCCTGCAGAGCTGGCGTGTACACACCTAACCCAGGCAGTGGCCCTGGGCACCACAGAGAGGATCAGCTTCCACTTTGGAGCACAGTTACAGCTCCTCTTGGGCCTTCCTGCCCCTGCCCAGCACCATTGCATTTCAGCTCTCATGAGAACTTTTTCTCATCTGGAGAGAGGGACAGTGTTCCCTCTCTGGCAGACAGGACAGTCTCCAAGGAAGTGTTTGCTTGAGTCCACTCAGGATAAATCAGGATTTCGGCTCTTGTCATGGTTCCAGAGCTCCACCAACAACCCCTGGCAGACCCAACTTTCCCTTCTGTTCCTGTCTAGAAAGAGGAGCAGGGAGATTTCTTTAGCTAAATGCCCAAATGGAGTGCACAGGTGCATGAAATGTCTTCAAGCCCTGGGAATGAATTTCACAAAAAAAGCCCCTACTTGTAGGAGACAGGTCAGTTTGGAGATGTGTTCCTGTCTTCAGTAGCAACAACCTAAAACCATTGCATTACTAAATGTGCAATGTGCTGGCTCTTCTGAGTCCTACTGTTAGATCCCTCTGCTGATGGCCACAACATAGGTAAATGCAATTTGCTATCATGAATTTACTATCATGCACCTGGCTTGAAGAGCATCACAGCACGGAGCATCACAAACTGAAATAGTTCTAGCGTTAGTGGTTTTCCTTTTTTTTTTTTTTTTTTGATTGATCTGTGAAAAAGTAGCATTTGTACTTCTGAAGTGTGTGCATATGCTATCTTTTATTTTTATTTTCTATTACGCAAGGCAATCCTGAAGCCCTTTTTTCCTTTTTTTCCCTTTCTTTCTTTTTTTCCTCTTATTTCTTTTCCCCTTAATTTTACCCCTCTACGCTCCCTGTAAATATGATTTTCAAAAGCGATGTGTGATTTTGGCCAACTTCATCTCTGGCAGCCCAAAATGAGTAGTCACTGATGTTCACAGAGTGGTGAATGTATGGACAATTACACTTGGACACCCTGCACATCATGGCCTTTTAATTTTTTCTGCTAGAACTAGATGGAAAACTAGAAGACTGGACTGTGAGATTTCTTGCTGTGGCATGATATTGCAGCTTTCCCCAAAATGTTTGTTAGGAGTTTCTGCTCAATTGCTCAGATTATTTTTGAGCATGAGAGGGAGTTTCTCAGAGAAGTCTTATAGCTTAATGTAAACCTAAGCAGAAAAAGATGCTCTGATTTTGAAGAGGGGAGAAATATTTTTTCAGGTCTGATTTCATAAAACACAAAGATGCTAAAAGGCACACTTTTGCAATGGATGTAAAAATCATTTTTCTGCATGTGAAACAACAGTAAACACAACTGTCTACAGCCCAGGGAATCCAGTTCAACGTTTCAGCGTGTTGGCATTGTATATGACATATGTAGACATCCTCTTCACTGTGTCATAACTTTTATTTGACACATTTCCTTTCAAAATACAAATAATATGTCCAAGTCTCAGTAGTCACAGCCAACATCTGCCCCAAGAAGAAGCAGTTCCCCTTCCCATCACCAATTCCATTGTGACGCTGGTAGCCATTGGAGAAACTGGCAGAGAAGAGGATCTATCTGCACCTCCTTGATCCCTATCCTTGTGCTATTGAGCTGCCTCTGTCCAATTGCTTTATGACCCAGCACTAAAGAATGAGATGAAATTTGTCAGGATTCGAATGCTAGATCCATTTTCAGGGTTTTCCGCAGTGAAGAATGACAGACAAGTGTCATGGAGGGCTGGAGAGCAGGCTGGGTAGAAAAACAGGACTCTTGCCTGAGCTTAGGATAAAATTTCACTTCTCCAACTTGTCCAAGTTTTTCCCTGGAGTCCAGTGACTTGGACTTTACAGAAAGATGTATATTTGTCTTGAAACTGAAATTGAAATGTATAGCACAAATTATAGTTTTTATTTCATAGAAAATATTAAAACATAATTAATATATTCACAAGCTGTCTGAAAATTGAAACAGACATTTTAATTTACCCTGGAATCCAGCCAGGTATCTTGGCTTCATCCAGTGACTAATAGAATTGGAAGACCTAGAAACACTTTAGTATTATTTCCAGTAGACTATTGTTTTAAATACAAAGCCTGATATTGCTTCCTCAGACATTTTCAATAACTTAACCAAATCAGTATTGGGTGCAAAATGACTGAAAATTTCACTTGACAGTAAAGTTCTAGTGACTGTAATGTAGTTATTAAAGAGATTCCTTAAAAAATAAACTTTACTTAGATTGGCTTTGTGAAATTTAAAAGCAAAATGCCCATGTACTTTCTCCTGGGGCTTATTGGACTCCATTAAAGTCAAAAGAAAGTAATCCATTTGCTGTGGTGGACCTTCAGGAAAACCCTTTATGATTATAAACTGCCTGTGATCAAAGCAAATCCCAGTATAATAAATGCTCCTGTCCAAAGCATTGGTGTAAGTATGACTTATTGACATGTGCATCATACAGTTTCTCCATCAGTCCTCTAAGACTTTTTGGTTGTTTTTTTTTTTTTTTTTTGGTTGTTGTTGTTTTGTTGTTGCTGTTCTTTTATTTTTCTTTTTTTTTTCCTTAGCTGTGGATTACTGAAGACAGTTTTGTAAGCCCAACTGTTATCAAGTCTGTCTTTTAGGATCATTTGCCTCATGTGGAATTGCTTTGGAGGGCTCTCTTGTTTAACTAATAGCCTAGAAACACTTCTGCACGTTCCCCCAAACCAAATCAAATTCACCAGTTAACCTGAAGACAGACTTGGAGTTCTGTACACTAAGAAATGGAGGGTGGAAGAACACACAAATTAGCCTTATCTGAGTATACATTTTGCTTTAATGAATGGAGAATAGGCTCTTTTTAATTAGTACTGAGTTAATTAATATATTTTGTAGGAATCCATTTGAAATATCCAATGTGAATTAGCTGACACGCTCCTTGCACATTGCAAATTTCAGGAGAACAATGTATGCTGAGGAAGAACAATTAAAAGTTGGGTTTATTTTTTTTCTTTTCTTTTACTTTTCTTTTTTGTTTGTTTTTTAATACAAGAAGATTACAGAGAGCTACACAAAGTTTCAAAGCAGAGTTGTACTCTGGAAAATTGCTATAAAACCAGTATGATAATGAACCGTGCTTATTGCGTCCCAGAGGGTACCATTTCCAATGCACTCGGCTTACAGTGAGAAGATGAATCTCCCATTTGCTAACACCACAGGTCAAATCCAGAAGTCAAACTGGGTTTTTCATGGCTCTGCAGTAAAATTAACATTTTAAGTTAGCAATTGTTAAGTTAACATTTGATTAAAGAGGCAGGTGAGCAAGCAGGGGAAGAACAATAGAGCTGGCTGCCACTGTTGAGACAGTCTGATACACAGAATGGCACCTGCAGGAAAATACAGTGATTCTCATTTGTTAGAATAAACATTAGCTTGTTAATAATACAGAACTTGGAGAATAGACTGCAAAATATCTGTCCCCTCAAGCAGAACAAATTACACAGGGGACAGTTTCTGCCCTTGAGAATCAATGGGAATTGATTTAAAGGAGCTGCAGTCCTGTTAAAGAAGAACTGCAGTGGGATGGCAGATGCTTGTTTGCTAATCCAACATGATCCCTATTAGTGGCTGTTCTGTGAGTCAGAAATTACCTCAGAAACAAAAGATACTGACTTTTAGGTTGCTATGGACATATACCAAGGTTTTGGAATGTTGAAGTAAAATCAGCTGACCTGAAGTAAAATCAAGATATGACAGCTGTCTTTAATAAAATTCCTGCTTTGCAATTGAGAAAATTACTTCAGTGTTTGCATTTTTAACTTGGTTTTCTATCTTTACTGTAGAGGCTATCCCATAGCCAGGTGTTATGCAAAGGAATTTTTGAGTTTTGTACTATGACATGAGAAAAGAAAGTTTCTTAGATAACCTGAGTATTGTCTTTTCTCATTGGTGAAGTTTGCATATGACACTCATAAGCACAAGAGAAAAATGGAAGCAAGGAAAATAATCAGAACAGTATCTACAGTAAACTTTGCCAACCTTTCTGAGTAAATCTTTGAAGAAAACAGACCTATCATGATAAGCTACACTTATGGATCATGCATGGGGTTATGGATAACTCCACAGGGTTTTCTACCGAAATCACGATGAGAACGTTTCTGCTACTAAACAGGCAAGAACTGATGAGAACATCTGATATAGCTGGAAGCCTTTCAGCAGCAATTTCCATGAGTGACAGAATACCTGAGCATGAACAAATGCTATGAAGGCTCACCTACTCTAAAGCTTCACAGCTCTTTCCTAATTATAAGGCTTCTACCACATCTACTGATCTCTGTCTGCTCTATCCCTTTACACTGTCCCATGCACATGTTCCTCAGCTGTGCATGAAGAAGTGGATGTGAGGACTATTAACAATAAAGGAACATGCACCTGCAAATCCACTATTTCCTCATGGACATACTGTGTGAGAAACTGAGAGCATGAGAAAATGCACAACCAGTTGAACTATACCAAGCCTATAATACTTCATATTACAGAAAAGACCATCTTCTGAGCCTATTTTAAATCTTATATTTTTTATGGAAGCCATCTGAGATTTATCCTCCATAAAGAAGGCAATAAGGTTCTTTGACCCATAATCTATTATAAAGATTTATCATTTCTAAATTTAACAACCACTGGCGTAACTGCCATACGAAATCCTTGTCTCCCAGGCCTTAGTTTGCGACACTTTTGTATCTTATTGCTAATAAACAACTTCTGTCAATAGCAACAAAGGTATATCTAAGAAGTATCTTTCACTGTCTCCCTGTGTGTTTCAGTTAGTTTGTAACACACCAAAATTTTTCTCGGTCAACATCTTTTCCAGAGGAGAGAGTAATTGCACCATAAATAGTATTTTGGCATCAAGGTTTGTTGGTTTGAGTTTTGGGTTTTTTTGGTTGTTTAAAGACTCTGCTCCTCCTTTTATCTATCCACTGAAACAGCAGGGGCAGCTTTACCACAGTGTTTCATAAACATCTCTTAATCTTGACCAGAGGACTAATTCTGTTCCTTTTGTGTCTTTTTGATCTCTGGCCTCCTTGCTAAGGTCACTAGAGGACATGCTTCTCCAATGAAATGTGTGTGCAGATCACTCACATGTGTGCCCTGTGCAGCCTGACTGGAGGGGGCTGTGACCTCGTCCCACCTGAAAACTCTGTATCAGGTGGGTCCCAAGCCAGAGCTCTTGCTGAGTCTCATGTTGGTCTAATTGTGTTCTTCCAAGTACCAGAGTTAGGTTAAATATTAAACCACCCATTCATTCTTGCTGATTTTTATAAAACTGCAAGTGTACTAACTTACACCATTTCTGATGATGAAAAAAATTAAGTGCTTTGCTGATCACAAGCTTTCCATTATTCAGATATCTCTGTAAGCAGCATTATTTATTTTTTTTTACTGTCTGCTTCATGTCAAAGTAGCTAAAATCCACCTGTGTGTTGAAAACAATGAAAAACAATGTTTTCTTCATTCATTCACCCAGTTCTTAGTGCTGTTGCTAAATGCAGTATGTGTTTTGCTACAGTAATTTCTCCAGGATAAAAAGTGGCACAATCAGTACAGTCATCTCAAAAATGAAATTGTACTGCTGCTGGATAGAATGACTTTTTGGCTAATAAGATGAATAGATTCCCAGAAGGAAATTTGTCCAGTTCGTCATTGATGGTAACTAAAGCTGTCTCAACCCTAGCAATCCTCTTTAAAATACAACTCCTTGCATGTATGAAACAAATCAAATAGATAAATGTTTTATAAGATGAGTGATGAAAGCTTAGATAGGATGAATTTACTAATGTTGCATTTCTTCTAGATCTCTCTTTCCAGCATGGGCACCTCACTGAACACAGCTAACAATGGTTTTCTTTTTTTTCCCCTGAACTGATTAATGTTTGCTCACAGGACCTTGATTACTGTATTACAAGCCACAAATTTGCAAGATTAAAAATGTCTGTTGAATTAATTAGCTGCAAATCAACCTAGGCGCAGCTCGACAAGTTCCATGCAGTTCCAAAAAAGTAAAAAAGGAGGAATCGATAGCAGCCACAAATACATGACAATATGTTGGCACTTTGTGACTATAAATAGTGGCAGCTGCCCTATCTGCTGACATAGGAAGATTTTTCATTGTCCATACAGTGCTATCTAAAGGCTAAATCCTGCCCAGATTGGTGTGGCAATCTCACTGATAGCTAAAGTGTTCTCAGTGAAATATGTCTCATGGGCCAGCCCGATAACCCAGGGAGAACTGGAGCTGGAAACAAGCTGCCTGTGTTGTCTTCACTTTCAGCCAGAGTGAACACCACAGTGCTGGTGCCAGCAGTGATCACAGCGCACGTGGATGCTGCCTGACAGGAGGACGATATGTGTCCCAAAGTGGAAATGCAGGGAATGATGTTGAAAGTCTTTAGCGACTACTTTTGAACTTTTCCTCTGTAGTTACTACCATTGTCTTACCCAATAATGACAATTTTAGATCTCTCTGTTCATAAATCAGATCCCCTTGGAAACATACTAGTTTTTTTCAAACATGCTGAATGGTGACACAGGTCAGGAACTCTAGACATATATCTGAACTTCAGAGAAGCAAGTGCCTTCAGTGGCTAGTAGTCTCTTCCTCAGTTTCATAAAATTTAAAGTTAATTCTCATCAAATATTGTCTAAGAAGCTGTCTGGGATTGACACATAACAATGCAGAACATATTGAAAAAGGCATCAGTAGATAGAATTTCAGAAATAGTTACTGCATATGTATGGTACATTTAAATTGACAGGAGCATCATTTTCAAATACATGCATTTGAAATTTATCTTTAGTACATAATCTGTGCAAGACCAAGTCTTACCTTCTGACAGCTTGTATCAGGAAACTGCATATGTGTTGGATAACAAGGCCCCTTAGTGTTCTTCAGTCAAAATGCAAGTAAACCATCCTAATTATTGCAGGTTATTTCCTTCATAAACTACTGACAATGATAACTGATAGTGAAACAAATACAATCAACATTACGTTACATGAAACAAAAGTTTAATTGATCCCTTTGCCATTTTCCTATATGATTGTTTTTGTCCTTGATTAAGTAATTGTGATAAATCCTTTTTTATTTTACATAATTATCCCTGCTCTATTCTTTTACCAAAATATTTAAGATATGAAATACAGCATTAAACATATTTTCTCTATAACTTTTTGTTAAAGTGTTGGCACACTAAATTGCAAGGCTTTTTTTCAATAATGACTAGAATGTGTTTTCCAATAATACTATTTTCTTTTTGCAGTTATCACTTGGTTATCCTTGATGACAATGTTCCTGATCCTTTTTTTGTTTTAGGCTTAGGATTTAAATGAATTGTAAGATTGAATCCTAATAGAATCTCAGGACTCACTGTCATGTGTATACACAAACAGACACACACACACACACACACACACACATATATATACACACATGTATATATATATATATATATATATATATATATGCATTTGATACTGTAAATTTGCTCTCAAGCATGAAATAAGATCCTACTATTTTTATTATGATAAAACCAAGTACTTTCACAGAGAGTATTCATTATAGCATGCTGTGAACACTGAATGTCTTGCATTCACTATAACCTGGGCAATTTGCATACAACTGTGGTTTGCATGTACCATCCAGAGAAACCATGTCTGCTCCACATACTTTGCTAGATAGCACAGAGTCTGTTCGCCCTTTGGTCAGCCCAAACTGATCTTTGTTTGGCAAAGGAACTGGGATCTCAAAGTGTATGAAACTTGGGCTCAGGGAACTATAGCTAAGCTACAAGTATAGCTCCGGTGTCCATACAAAGCCTGCCTAAGCTCCGAAGAAAAACCAGATGAATGTGGCCAGAGTAGCACACAGTGCATTAATAGACCAGATTCAAGGCAGCATGTAGAGATTCAGGCTTTGTCACAGTGCTAACCATGTTCATACAGTTTTGGTCAGGTTGGAAGGTGAGCAAAGTGATTTTGCTTCTGCCTCAAATGTTTACTGCAGACATTACTCTGGCTGGATGTAGGCAATGGCACTGAATGTGCTCAACAATTTCAGAGTCCTCAACACTAAAGGGACTGAACATGTCAAAATACTAGAAGTATGTCTACACTGCAGGTCTACATTTTTATGTCCACATCTATATTTTCCACAAAGAGGAAGAACAGATTATGAGGCAGGGAGCATTGCCCTTCTCCTCACCAGTGTGCAGCCCTATATCCTTCCCCTGAGAGATAGTAGCTAGAGGTATGAATCATTGCTAGCTGAAGAGATCACTGCATCTGGCTCTCCCCTTGGTCTCTGCTTACCACCAATTTACTGCTGGAAAAGCCCTCATGAGTGTTTCAGTGCAAAGCTCCATCTGATAGCACCACAAAGGACCCAATTCCTTCAGGTAAGATGAGCAGGAGAATACCTGCTTAGAGGAACCTGGCAGGCTTAGATGGGAGATAGGAGCTGAGCTAACTTTGTGTTGTATCTAAGTCCAGGAGGCAAATTTTAGGTGCTTGAACATCTGGCATTAAAAGTGTTCAGGAGCTCCTAGTTAGTGCAGTTTGGAGAAATGCAGTATGAGCCTGAGCCCCTTGACATGCCTGTGCTGACCTCTGCACCTGCGCTGCAGCCTGTCAAATACCTGGTCCCCAGGTGCTGTGGCTTTCATCCAGCCCATGCACATGGTTTTCCTCTCTTTTGTGGGCTCTTTGGTGCATGAGGTGGGAAAGAGAGTGCTGGACTGTGACCAGGCCTTGCCCTGAGCAGACTCATAGCACACAAACCCAGTCTATGCCTTGCCTTAGGACTGTGTTATGTCTCTGTGGGCTCTTATAGACATTCAGCTAGCAGCTTTTTTACCTTGAGGAAGTCACTGATCTGTGAAATTCTGTTTTGCAGTACCGTTACACACTAGGTGGCTGAGTGGACACACCTATTTCATGCTAAAAATGCTTTTGTGGGGTTTAGTTCAGTGCAAAAAACTACCCCAAACTCAATGCTTCGTTAAAAGGATGTGGACTTTCCTATAGCAGAACAGATCTTGTGTAGAAAAGCTGCTAGCATTCCTAGAGCTGCAGCATGCCAGAAGCGATTTCTTCTGAAGTTATCTGAAATATGAGGCTGAAACCTACAGAGAGAGAAAACGTTTGTACTTATAGCAGTCATACCTTTCTTTCTATGAATGTAGCATTTAGTCATATTGAGAAATCTGTTATATTTTTAAATTTATCTCAACGATTCCTTGAAATGAGGTTTTTGGTTACACTTTAAAGTTTCTTGACAGATTTTATTTTACACTGCCTTCCATGTGGAAGTTGAGATTTGATCTTTCTATTAGTTGGTCACTTAGACCACAATTTCTTGTAAATCTCTATCAATGAATATAGCAACTATATGTATAAATCAGTTGTAATTATACACAGGCTTCTCTTTGACTTCTCTAGCTCATGCAAATCACTCCTTAAATGTGCTGAAAAGGACTTTTTGCCCTGCATCTTGCGTATCTGTTCTCTTGGCCCTAGGATTCAGAGTAGGCACACGGTTTCCTAATGGGTATATAAGATCCTCTGCATAAGAATGAAATGCTAAGCATTCAGAGCAAAATGTAAGTACAGGAGCCAAGCTTACACATTTAGAAAAAGTTCCTTTTAATGAATGTGCTGGTCAGGAATTGGCTTTTGTAATAATCACTGGCAATGACTGGTTTCAGAGACATTTTTCAAAGTCTTCTTCAAAAGACTACAAAACAGCAACTCTGTCAAAGTGGGAATATTCTTGAATGTTTGAACTAAAAAGGAAAAAACAAGAATTCTTTGATTCATGCTGAGTCAGCACTAAGTTTAGCATATGTATTTCAGGTTGAGCCAAGTGCCATGCAGGCTTTTTGGCATTAAGCAAATCTCCAGCTGAGTTCAGTTCGGAGTGAGGAGGTGAAGACTTCCACTACCATGGTCTGAATTCATGCAGTTCACTCTAGGCCAGGGCCTGATTTTGACAATTTCATACCAGTGAGGAAATCTCACCAAAATTCTGCACTGAGGTCACTAACATAAAACAAATGGTGCCATGGGATCCCTCATGTGTTAAAACAATTTTTTAAATGGTCTCTTCATCAGTGACACCATTATCCTAACTTTGCATGAACAAGGCTTTGTAATGTCATCTCTGTCTCTCCCATAATGAAGTCTGCTCATACCAGATGTAAGACATCATCTCAGAAGCAGATCACTCAGCAATTTGCAGCCAAGTGAAAATGATGACAGAATTTATTTTAAAATATCACTACATGTGAACTGTGGTAATCTGTTGTGTATTTTTTTTTTGTTCCCAAATTTAAAAGAATCTGTTCTCATTTTGTATTTCATTTCTTTTATCAGAATAAAGAGGAATGGATTCAATGCTGTAATGAAAAGACATAGTTCTATAAACAATCAAGGGAGGATTTTATAACTTAATGTCTCTGGTACACAAATGGTTGTTTGCCGCTTACTCCCTTTGGCTTTCTGCTGAGAGCATGGGCTTCATGTCAGCTAGTCTAATTGCTACAATTAGCAAAATTAAATGGCTTATTGTGTATTTAGACAATTATTCCCATGTCCTGCACTGTTATACTGCAGAATTAGTAATTGCGGTGTTGGGCTTGTAAATTCATGGGCATGTGTTGCGGTTATTTTCATCACACACATCTTGTAGGGGCTTAACTTAAATAGGGTTGCTTAGATGGATGCATAGAAGCAATTTATTCTGCTTCCCACCATGCACAGGAGTAAGAGAGGCAGCAGTAGGACCCCAGGAATATGCTGAAGTCTTTTCCTTGGCATTGTGCAGGCAGTGCAGGGGGTGCAGAGTAAATCCTAGCATCTCAGTCACTCTGGATTGCACAACTTCAGGCAGGAAGCGGACAAAGGGCAGTGGCTTTGGAAGCTGAATCATCAACAGAGCCAACTAAAACTCTGTACAGCTCCACTTCTAAGGCTCCTTAGGAGTTATGTGATCAAATCACAAACAAATTGTTTAGTTTGTATTCTAAAAAACCCAACAGTCTAGTTGTGAATATTTGCTGGCCAATAAAAAGTAAATGAACATATTGCATGATCGGGGGTACCTTTCCAAATAAAGCAGCACTTCTACTTTTAGTACCACTTATGAATTGCTCTTTTGGGGAGATAATGATGTATTGGTAAGACCATCATATGTTTTACACTAATACAGATTTAATAGCTGTTCATCACATATTAAAAATTAAATAGCCAATGAAACTCTAATTTGCCTCCTCTGCTTAAAGGTTTACAAAACCAGGCAGATGAGGCCTAGCATCAAATTTGGGAAGGAAAATTTTCTCCAATTTTATAAAAATTAATTAATAGAAAATTTGTTGATTTTACAATGAAAATATTGTATATATGTCATCAAGTCCATATAACCCAAGCAAAGAAACATTGTTCTGTCACAAGAAGCATATTTAAATTGACATAAACAAAATTGGAAATTAGTTTTTTCATTATTAAATATGCATGGAAAGAAAGTATTGCACATATTTGTAAAGAATTTTTTAAGAAAAATTATACTATTACAGAACAAATAGCTTTTAAAATAAGTCAGAAGTTTTCTCTTACATTTTCTTACATGTTTTCTGAATGAACATGGGTATATTTTACCTTTTCTTTATTTAATTAGTGATAGTAATTGAATTGTCTTTTATGCAACAGACAAATCCACAACTCTCAAAATTTTAGGGCCAAGTCTTTAACCAGATAAGTTACCATTAAATCTGCTGGTAAGTTTGTTTGGTTCATGAGAACAATGGTCCCATAAGTTTTACTTCTAACAAATAGATGTGATTGCTTTTCTTCACCAGAAAGTAAATATGAAAATATGAATTTTTTTATTTTCCTGTATTCTGATATGAAATTTAAAAAGCCTGATGTTTTCATTTCAAAAGCAAAAGTTTGGGTTTTTCACAATTCTTTTTTTTTTTTTTTTTTTTTTTTTTTTTTTGCTATTGCTGTCTCAGTTGAACTTTATGGATTTTAAAACTGTGGCAAAAAGAATAGCGCATACTGATTATAAACTGTTCATAAGGCCATAATGAAATTTCAACATGGACTATGTTTAATCTTGGCAATTTCTATAAAAAAATCTTACCGCTTTTAATGTGACTATTCACAGCAATGCAAATAAAGAAATTGTCCATGTAGTCATCAGAGTGTTTAGATTTCAGTTGCTGCCCTGTTCTCAGTGCAGGTAACTCTGATGTTATGAATGTAACAGAGCAAGATTTTGGAGAACAAATTTTGACTTTGTGTATAATGACTTCTAGCCCTGCCTCAAACAGTGGGATTGAATTCTGAGGACATATGTAGTGCTGGATAGATATATTCTATATCTATATCTATATAGTTATATAGATATATATATACACAGACATGTCACTCTGCACTCACAACCTGCAGTAGTTTGCTTAAGGTAAGCATTTTTAAAAACATTATTTAAAAAAAAATTAAAATGCTGTGAGAGTAAAGAAAAGAAATGCTAGGCATGAAAAACCACATGGATAAATAGCACCTCTGTGTCCTTCCTTCCAAAAGGAAATGAGCAAATCAAACAAACTCATCCCAAACCTTCTTCAGAAACCTTGCAATGCAAGCACTGGTGAAGACCTTAACCCTTTAAATTCCATGCAAAGCAACATTTCTTCAATTCTGGAAGCCTGACCAAAGGGCTCACAACTCTGAGGAAGTGTAAGAGGATGAGAGGGACATCAGAAGAGGAAGAGCCTCCCTGACAGCAGCGATGCTGCCCCTCTCCCCAGGAGGTGCTGGTGGGATTGCCGAGTTGTTAAAGCAGCAGCAAACACATCAAACTGTTTCCAAAAGAAGCCCTCACATCTTGGATCACAGAGTTTATATTTGCCTTCTTTGTAAAGAAAAACAGCAATTCCCTTCTGTGTGCTAGAATTTGGTTCTGGAGTGAAGGGCCTATTGAATATGACAGGACAAAGGATTTGCTCCCAAAATCTTTTTTTAGCAGTTCTTGCAATGGTATATTTTCTGACAAAACATGAATGCGTTTCTCTGAATAATCAGCTATATCTCAATGAAGAAAAGGGTAATCACTTTGAAAAAACTTCAGGTTTGAACTATCAAAGAATTGTTTTATTTATAAAATTTTAGAGGCAGTTGGCCATTGCTTAATTTGAAAATACCTAAGAAACCCCTGAAGCATAGGTGTTTTCTGATCTGTGTAAAGTTCCCTCTGCTGTGCAGATTCCTGCACTTCCACAGATTTTTGTTTTGAGGAACTCGTCCCAGCAAAGAACAACAAGTATCGAACATTTCACTAATAAAAAAAGTCAACATTAAAAATGGCTAATTGAACGCATACAAATAAACATAGTCTGTGTAACCTTGGCCATTTCATAGTACAAATATTTGTAATAAGAAAGACAGAAATTAACCCAGCAGCATACACAGCAGTGACTACACTGGATATATCTGACAGTGAAGTTACAATACCAATTATCAGGTCTTCTCCATCCTGACAATGCCATTTACAACAGTAACTCTTCAGTTCTGCTTCGCTCTCCTAAAATGGATGGAAATAGTTATAGCAAATTGTTTCTCATGGAATCACTTGGTGTCTTTACAAGCCACTTACATTTGAAGCAGGATCCACAGCTTATATAGTATTCTAAAAGTACCCATGTAGGCTTTCATATGGCATTATACTGTAAAACAAATCTGTAATGTGTGAAAACCAGGTTTATGTCAACCTGAAAAAGCCATTTGATAAAATCATGGACCAATTCTTAAAATCTAAGCTATAAAGAGAATGAAATGTATTAAAAGATTTGAGGTTTATAAAAAGTAACCTTTATACCATATTTTTACTTTACAAAAATATTGAAATAATCCATGAGTTTTTCACTCTGCACCAGCTTTAAAAAAAATACTATCAAATTTTGACTTGCACCTTTAATGCATCTGAAAGCACCATCAGGGGATACTTTTAACATAAAGGATAATACCATTAACTAGATTTAGGGAGGTATTTGAAACCCAAAAGCTTGCAGCAAAAGCACTCTAGTACAAGAGATTCAATGCAATTTTTAGACACGTCTGGACACAAGTCTTGAACAGGCAGAAGAGGCTCTTCCACATAACTTGTTTATATTATACTTCTGTGAATATACTCACTAAGAAGTGGCTGAAAGCCTTTAAAAGACATCACTTTCACCTTGGGTGGGAAAAATCAGAGCTGTCTCTACACATCGAGAGCTTGGTTGGTCTTTCCTGCTTCTTTTTGTGGTAGGGCTTGTGCCACTTTTTGTGTCCCTTAGGCAATATCAACCTTGCAGTTATACAATGTTTGGCACCAGAAGGGTATGGCATGTCAGAGTCTCTTGTCACACCTGCATACATTCACACACTGAATCATGCATTCTCAGTCCTGAAACAGAGAAGTTTCAGTGTGTTCAGCTCCTTGTAGTTTCTTCTGAAATATCTGAATGGGGTCCTCCAAAAAGTTTAGAATATGAAAACTATACTTCCTTGTTCTTTTACCTTTTTTTTTTTT